>JARFOD010088714.1:0-18184 GCA_031763545.1 Mopalia muscosa | reverse complement strand
TTGAATCCAATACAACCACATGAACATATTTATCTCATTCTTTCTGTATATAATGTATATTATCATTACCTTCTCGAGACATCTAAAGGTAACCAACAACAACTCAAAATTTAGATCTTTTTAGACACTTGTCTCTGTTAGTTTATCTAGAATTAGATGATTCAAAGGTTTCTAACATTCCTGTGGCAGTGTGATTAATTTCTTTTTTTAAAAATATTTAAACAAAACTGTCAATCTATATCAGATCTCTACAAAAAGCTTTTTGAGGATGTTTTGAATGATTAGGATTGTACCTCCACATTTCGTCTTTCGGCGACTTTTCTTGCATCTACTTCCTCTTTTAGTCTGCGTCTGAGTTGTTCAAATTCAACCTGAAACAACATTTTGAGTATGTTTTCATTTCAGGGTTTAATTCAACTTCTGAGCTCACTCACCTGTGGCAAGAAGTTATCTCCCTTTAGTCATTTACCTGGGACTACCACATACGATTTCAATGAAAGTGTATTTCAATTATAAAATTAATTGGAAACTAAAATCATTAGTTCCACTGAAGAGCATACATGAACATGTAGTACACAAGCAGGGCCAACTGTAAATCCCAACAAAAACAATAATTTTATTTTTTCACAACTTATTATGCCATTATCAGGAGATAATCTCATATCTCATACTGAGCAAAAAGAAGATAACATTTCTCGAAATAAAAACTTGACATTTTTTTGCAGAGTGAATAAGTAGGTACAAAAACAGATATGTATTTCATGATACAGTACAGGGCAGAAATAACTTGACACTCGTCGCACCGAAATAAAAACAAAAAATCGCATGTGTCCCGATTGAAACAAAAGGTGCTGCGATTCATGTGCGTCAACACAAAAACAACTACGCGTCAAAACGAAAACAATCACGCATTTAAAAACATGTAAAGACAAGTTTTGTTTTTCTCAGAAACAATAACACGTCACAACTGGACTCGATCAGCTCGTGGTGACCCGAACTTGACCTCTTTCCCACCACTTCATTTTCCCGCTCGAGATTCAATGGAGTGTGTTGTCGGCCTACTAAAATAATCTTAACAAAATGTATCACTAAGGGCCAATCGGCTGTAGTATATTGTATGTTTTCTTTCAGTCGCACGTTTGTTTTCATCTAGTCGCGCATCTGTTTTCCTTCAGCCGCGATTAGAAATATTTTGGTTTTTGTGTAGTCGCGTAAGAATCGGGAAAGAATCGCGTAGCATGTCAAGTTATTTCTGCCCTGTACTGTACTTTCCTTATACTTATACATGTATTATGACAGACCACACTGTTTCTGGCTAAAATAGAAAATAGAAAAAATAGGAGAGTCCTTATAAAGACTTCCCCTGTGACCTCCCCTGGACCATACAGTGCAATTCACTTCTTTACCTGTTGGTCATCAGGGGGACTCAAACCCATAAACGGTAAATCGAAGTAGGATTAGTAGACCTACATTGTACACGCTAACCACTAAGCCACAGTGACAGGCTTTCTCTTCCAGAAGAGTTCTGGTGTATTTATTAATAATACTCCAGTTTACCGCTGTCAGTCATTCTCTACAGGCTGTCAGTTTACTGATGACATGCAGTCACTTCATCAGTGCGGGTATATAATTCAGAAACAAGAGGTATCATCAAGACCTCCATGAACATCAGTTAACCAATCAATCATTGGTTAGACGTTTAGGCACTGTAGAGATTATCCAATCAAAAACCATTATTAGGAAGAATATCAGAATATCACTTGAGTATATCAAGTCAACACAGTCCCAAGTTACTGCTGATTTATGGCATTTCAGTTAGCTTTAGGGACATTGGTCATGATTACTGCTTACGGCTGTCAGTCATTCTGTAGGCTTTCATGTCGGGGTTATCATCTAATCTATCAGTGTCATGCTGAAATGAGGTCTCAGTTAGACGTCAGCCCGCTGGCCAAGGACATTATAATGGAAGTATATTTATGTTGTCAGTTATGAAGCAGCATTAATTTTCCTATAGAAGAGATTTGTATATTAGGCTTGGCATGATGGTTATCTTGCTGTTCACTCATTGGAAGTGCAGTTGTACACCACCCACATATAAGTAAAATACCAGTAGGCAAGGTGTTAAACACAAATCAATCAATCAATTGCTCGATGACAGGTAATTTGGAGCCTTGCAATGCTGTCTTTTCTTGAAAACTTGAGGGAGTTCCAACATAGCAAAACACTTCACATTTAAGGGTTGTTGTAATTTGGCTACCAACAATTGGTTGAAAATGGGATGTAGAAGTTAAATTTTTAGCTCACCTGTACAAAGTATGTCATAGTCCTGGTGTCAGCTTCGGCGTCAGCGTGGGTGTCGGCTGAATTCTCTGAATATTAATAATGCTAATTAGGTGATATTGTTTTTACAAAATGGCGGACAATTTGCGTTGAGCACTATATATCCAAATTGAATAGACCGATTTTCCTAAAATTTTGGTTAAATGTTCCACAACATGAGAGGAGAGGGATATTGACTGTTCAGCTAATTATATGCATATTAATTATGCAAAACGAGCTTTTTAAGTAAATTTGCGTTAAACACCATAACTCCAAATTGAATAGACCGATTTTCCTAAAATTTTGGGTAGATGTTCCACAACATGAGAGGAGAGGGATATTTTCTGTTCAGCTAATTATATGCATATTAATTACTCTTAACAGGCTTTATGCGTAGATTCTAAATCATTTTGTATTTTTACCTGTTAGGCAAAAGGAATGCATTGCCTTTCATTGGCGGAACAGGCAAGCTCTTTGGCAGCCTTGCTGCCAAGTATTTTTTCTTTTACAAATTCAAACTCAAAAATTAATATTCATACAGGAATTGAACTATTAAAAATGAATTTGAATAGAGTATAAACTATGATATTGAGGGGAAATTCTATGTAGTCTCAGCTATGAAAACAACCTGAGGAAAACGTTAATTGAGCCACATACCATGGGCTTATGAAGACACGCATCTACCCGTCCAAATGGACGCCCTGAAGTGATCAATTGCCTCATTTAAACACCCTGTTTTAAAACACTTAAACATGCATTATATAGGAAAAGTGTCAAAATTGGACACTCAGTTATTTGAAAAGTGAAGCAAAATAATCATTTTGGACACCATACGTTTCATTTCTGGCTAAGCTCCTGCCACATACAAACAAAATCAAGCACATATATAATTGGTAAACAGCTCTGCTCTTGTTATTGCCCTTTGAATTCCTTTATTTGTTTAATCCCAACAAGGCATGAACAAGTTTAGGCACTAGTCCAATAGGTGACACTCACAGAACTCATCCTAACTAATCAATCACTGAATAGAAAGTGTGACGAGTGAAGATTGAGTTAGGCTTGGAATGCTGCCCTGCTCTGATAATTTTCTGTCAGAACCCTGTATTTGCTCAGGCCTCCCTTGGCTCCGTCTCGTCCATGACTCAGTACAATATGTGACAATCACAGTTCTATAGTTAGTCAAGTCCCTGCTATAGGCCCTGTCTGGGTTGACTGTATAGAACCAAAGAGTGGTACTTGTAAAGTTACACTAATTCTCAATCAATTTAGACAGTAAGTTAGTTAAATGAAGAGATCAAAGCTAGGTTCGCAGCTCTGTCCTAATTATTTGGCTAGGGGGGTAATTTAAGTAGTAGCTTTCTGTTGCCCTCAGAGGAGTAACAGGACACAGCCAGGGAGTGGCTTCTTTGGTTTACGCCCTGTGGGGGAGCGGGTGGGCCATGGCCCTGCAGAATACTCCTTCGGCTTCCTCGGTCGCTCGTAAGAGGCGAGAAAAGAGGTTGCTTTCTGTTGCCCTGGAGTTCGCAGAGCTAAAGGGTAATGGGAAGCAGATATGTTTGTGATGTCCTGTATTTGTGTCCATCGTCATATAAGTGAAATACCCTTGAGTACAACGTTAAACACCAATCAAACAAACAAACAATCTTTGGTTTACATCATGTGATGAATTCATTTGATCATTTCTGTTTCTAACAATGCCTACAGTGGTTTCCGTCATCTGTTTGGCTGGCACCGTGGCACGTGGACTAGGAGAGAGATAAAAATCACTCTTAATCTTCAAGGGACAATGTATTACTTGTGTCTTGACTGAACTGATAAAAACTCTTAACTAGGTTCTGTTCAAACTAAGAAATTGTTATCCCAAAATAACCATTGTTTGTTTTTTTGATTGAGGTTTAACATCGTTCAGAAGGGATTGTCCACTTCACACTGTTCCTTGACTAATTATGGTGCAAAAACAGGGAGAAACCTCGTTAAAACCACCCCTGTGATTGCCTGAGCCACATGGTGGGAATCTCTCATTTACCTTAGGGTCGACAGATAAACTCGATCCTGTGAACAGTACATTGAAGTTGGATTAGAAAGTGCATTCACTTACCACTAAGCCACAACTGTACATTCCCGAAATAATCGAGGCAATCACGAGGGTTTTTTTTTACGAGGTACGACATTAAACCCCAATCAAACAAACAAACCAAAATAACTAAACTGCTGTGAACTGATATACAGGTAGTCTATATATTCCCTTGCTATCATATAACCCAGAACAGTGGGGGCTGCTGACAAAACTAAATTAATGCTTCAAACTTAATGGTTCAGTTAATTTTGTCATCCAAGAGCTGAATTACTTCCAATGTATGTTAAAATGGGGCTAGACACCCACCTTAAGTACAGAATAATTGAAGTATATTTAATTTTTGGAGGAACATTAATCTTCCAGCAAAGCATTTGTATGTTACACTCCACATTATGGTTGTGCAGATTCACTATTTGGAAGCTCACCGCCATCATATAAGTGAAATACCCTAAAGCATGGCTTTAAACACCGATTAATCAATCATTTTCTAACTTGTCAGTTATGTCATAAGCCTGGGAATGATGGGATCATGAAAAGTAACTCTAGTTAAAGTTACACCTATACAAATACTAGAGTTCTTACATTCCATGATCAGAGTCTCTCGTCAGAACTCTAGTCCTTCCTGTGGTCCCACATTTTTGTGATAAGGGCTAAAAAAAATACTGTGTTTCCTTGAATGGCCTGAAAACAATTGTGCTAGGCAGGCAGGAGTTTTTTTTTATGTTGTCAATTATTTAAATTCTTTTGTAGATGTTGTACAAAACAGTACATATTTAATAAAACTGATACAGATGCTTTCATGACCGAACAACAATACAAAAAAAGAATATGCAATTTTGTAAAGGCCTATTTAAAAAAACAAAAAAAATATATTTTTAAATTTTTTTTTTAATATTTTATTTTTCTGTTAAAAGTTGGAGCCAATTTGTAGGGTCGGTTGGGTTAGAGGAAGCAAGACATTTTTTTTAGGCCTTAATGTTAAAAATAAGTGACTTTCTCCATAAAGCCCTAAATGTAATCAACGAATTTCACTGGAGAATGAGCCCTGTGAGGGAGCGGTCGGGCCATGGCCCTGCAGAATACTCCCTCGGCTTCCTCGGATGATCATAAGAGGCGAGAAAAGAGGTTGCTTTCTGTTGCCCTGGTGTAAAGGGAAGCAGATTTGTTTGTGATGTTCTGTATTTGTGTCCGTCGTCATATAAGTGAAATACCCTTGAGTACGACGTTAAACACCAATCAAACAAACAAAACATCTATTTGGCATTATTTTTAATCAGAGTATTCAATAAAACCATCAATATTATTGTCTCAATATATTAATTCAAAAGTATTGAATATGTGTGGCTTGTATTTATGAAACATATTGTCAATGAGTCGATGTACTGACGGATTAAAACCATTTTAATTTTTATTGATGATTTATCAATATATTGATGGCCCGTGAATTTATTGAAACACAATATTGACCTTGTGGAGAATTCCTCACCATATTGTGCAATATTTCAGAATTTCATTTCGTCCGTGATTTTCGAGGAGCAGAAATAACATCCATTTTGAACAATCACCAAAGAAATGATGGCATTATTGATGGAAATAGCATTGATGGAAATAGCATTGATGGAAATAGCATTGATGTCAATATATTGACTATTGAGTCAATGATATTGATGGTTTTATTGAACGAGTATGGGCCCCTTAAAGGCATATGTAAATTTTAGACAAAACAGATAAAAAACATTTTGTTAATTTTAAGGCCAAGGGGTCCAGGCAGCATGTTGGTAAACCAATTAATCTGTCTTCCTGATATTTGTTTGGCACTTAAGATTCTTTATCAATTTACTGTTCGAGTGTGTCTGTCAACTATCAGGTATATGAGTGAGTCACACGATGTGTGGGTGGTTTTTGCAAGGTTCTCTCCCAGTTTTTCTTTGTAATAAGGCGAAGAGCAGTGTGAAGTGGACAATCCGTCCCATATAAGTGAAATACCCTTGAGTACGATGATAAATCCCAAACAAACAAAGAAACCAAGGAAAGGAATTAAAGCTTTCAAAGTCAGGAATTATGACAATCTCGTTCTTCAGTGAGGATATCAATGAGAATTTCAGTATGACTTTCCTTTAAATTTTTTTCAGTTTTGATCGATTCCGGTTCCAGATACGAAGTGGATTACCCAAGTGGCATTTCTCACTTTTTAGAAAAATTGTCATTTTCGGTGAGTTAAAATAATCCAAAGACATGAAGCATGTCACATTACCCCACCATTGAATTTCTGTTATAACCTAATTTCTACACTTGTTAACCTGTACAAATAAGGCTGTATTTCAGTTTTAATGTCCTAATTTCATATATTTGATTTGATTGGTGACGTTCACCAGTCTTTGCATGCTTTCTACAATCGGCTATGTTTACCTCACACAGAGATGACATGACCTTAGTTGAACCAGATAGCACAATAAGTGTGTCTAATGTTAATACAATCATGGGTTTAGCTTAACAGTTAGATATTTGAAAATAATATGTTTGATGCTTGTTTAATGGAGATTTAATGACGTATTTAAGGTTATTTTGCCCATGAGGGTGTGCCAGCCCAATGGATCAAAATGACCACCCAGGACACCATTGGCAAGACCTCAATTTTCAATTATTCAATCAGCCAGCGGCCGTGGCTCAGTGGTTACGAGTGCGCTTCCTGAACTGAACATGCTTCGATTTATTATGACGGGTTCGAGTCCGCCTTTCACCCAGGTATATGAGTGAGTCACATGTTGTGGCTCCGGCAATTTCAGGGGTGGTTTTTATGAGATTTCCCCCATAATAAGGCTGTGTACAGTGTGAAGTGGACAATCCGTCGTCATATAAGTGAAATACCCTTGAGTACGACGTTAAACACCAATCAAACAAACAAACAAACAAATAGAAGTATATTGATAACACTAGGCTGCACATACATGTAAGATCTGTTAACAAATAGAATGAAGACCTAAATATTACATTATACATACGTACAGT
Organism: Mopalia muscosa; assembly: GCA_031763545.1. NCBI lineage: Eukaryota > Metazoa > Mollusca > Polyplacophora > Chitonida > Mopaliidae > Mopalia > Mopalia muscosa. Next base: position 10,779 of record JARFOD010088714.1, on the reverse strand, counting down.
AGGGGAAAGTTGTTGAAAAAAAAAAAGAAGAGAAAATAATACAGAAAGCTCAACATGCTTTAATATTTAAGTTCGAGAAACAGCTTAAATTTGGCTACTGATGTTTTGTACTGAAATATTCGGTGTCATGACAAATTTTTTGTTAAATTCTCAAGTAGTTTACATCTCAATATAAAGCATTGCTCTGGAAGTAATTAGGTAATTAACGAATTACTCTTATTGCAATTCATGAAGCTTTAATTATGTTTTTTACAGGTTGTTTTGGTGCAGAAGTTTGTGTCAGTGTGAAGTAGACCTATAGTGTTACATTATCTGTTTGAATCATCAAATTATTTAATTAATTAATGACCTTAATTTTGAAGCATCTCATTAATCTGTAGAAGGTGTTATGTAATGATTCCATTGTCAAGTGGTGTATAACTGTGTTTACTAAGGCACAGAGGAGTTACTGGTGAAGAAAAGCCTCCAACAACTGGCTTCTAGAGTCAATATTGACTCAAGTCCGTCTTTTGTGACTTGGGCTAGAGACTCGATGATTTAACACAAAACACAGGCTTCCTGGAGTTAGAGTACTCATGTCAAAGCCCAAGCCGAATGTCTGTGTCAACAAACAGTTACACAGAACCAACCAGTTGTCACTACAACAACAACAGGCCGGGTTCATCGCTACTTTATTAGCATGTGAAACTTTTGTTGAGACATGTCAGCAAACAAGTGATTGAACAATAAACTAGATTGTATTAAAAGAATCTGCCACATGAAAGAGAAATGTAACATAGTGAGAAAAAAAAAAATTAAAAAAAAAATTTATTGAAATAAAAACTCACAAGGTGTTAAATTGATAAATATCTCATTGTCTACACGCAGAATAAACACAATGACATTTTAGAAATGTTTGAATAATTAATTGCAACATTAAAATATTTGCAAGTTAAATGAAGTACATGTCTTTGTCAATTAAACAACAGTTGCCTATTGAATTGGATTTAAATTTTCAACAATTGACAAAAAATATCTACATAATACCTGGTATTGTAAAACAATCTGAAATGAGCTGATGAAGTCCAGCCAAGGTTTGGGTTAGGGTTAATACTAAACCTAATCCTAACCCTAACCTGACACTAAAATTTATGTCATATCTTTTTTTGACAGACTGATGCCAATTTGCATATTGCAGTCTTACAGGTCATAGATTCTTCTTAAACAAAACGTCTAGTCGAAATTATAGGCCTGACCTTTATAGGCATTAAGTTTGATATCTGGTGATATGTGTAACAGTTGAGGGTGGCATTTGTCAACCAAGACAAACTATGGGAAAGATTGTGTGATCATAGGTCAGAATCTTCCACGCTTAATTAAATAACTCTTTGATAGAGGTGGGGAAAAAGTTGACCTGGTTGTGTAAAATAAGCCTGAGAAATGTTGACAGTCCTTGCTGGGATTGTCACTGGGCTGCTCGTTCCTCTTACATTGTCAGTAAACGGGTTGTGTGCTGTCAGGGATTGCCCCGCACAACGACCTCATCTTTTGTACTGCCAGAAAAAACCCTGAGGGCCAACAATTTCTCTCTGATCAGGGCCGTTTTATTTTCCTGCTTCATTTCATGTTGATCCTATATCCGTTGGCCAAGTGTTCATCTCACCTATGCATAATTCATCAGGCACGTGCATCACTCGTTCATGCGACTGCCCTATTGTCTACTGAGCTGCTCTGGTAGCCCCGTTGAGTGTCTAGCGGACTCTGCCCTGTGTTAGACAGTTAACTGGGCCCCCAGTAGCTCTGTTCTGTTATCAATTGTGTGATGACTAGAATCGTGCATACATGTGCTGGGCACACCACTGGAAACCACTACATCTCCAAAATAACCATGTGCACGCGACTTAGTAACAGTGAACATATGTAACAATGTGTGATATTAACCAAACCATTCCTTAGTACTGGACATGTGTAGCTCTGCTGGGCAGCAATCATTTGACATTTGTCAACACTTAGATTAGACTTATGAAACGATAGTAGGATGTATTTCAATTTGGACCCTTGTGGTGAGTTATGCCATTTCATTTTTTTCTTCAATGGGGTCTAATGGAAATATGTTTCAAAGCGTATTTATAAAATACCCTTCAGTATTAAAGTTAACCCAAATGAAACATCTATATGCAATCGTCCATAATATCTTTGACCTGAGTGATATTACTCGAGGTATTGTTTTGAAACACCAAGCAAACAAACAAACAATGATCTTGTGCATCCATAGGCATATGTTTGTCAGACGGGTGATCTAGTGTAAAACATGTGCCCCCTTAGTCATTACTCCCCCCAGCCTATTCTATATGGTCTAATATATGTCACTCCTATTCCCTCTTTTGTATGTCAACTGTGTTTTATTGCTTCCTTATCTGTTCACACTTTTAGCTTTGTTTCAATCACGCTTATTACTTATTTTTGTCACCTAATTATGGATCAAAGGAAATCTCCTCAGGTATTTCACTCTTTGTTTTAACTCCTTTATGGTTTATTGTTGTCATTTTTAGACAGGTCTTCCTATTCGTGATTATTTATACAAATAGCTTATTCAAGTCAAAAGTTAATTGAAGGTTTTGTTACTTTTCATACCTTAACGCTATCCTGCTATACCTCAGGTGCGACCCCTGTAAAGATATATGACTGGGGTGCAGTCTCTGTAAATATAGTTTACTTCTTACTTCTGATCTACATGTAGTTCTGACGGGTTTATTCGTACTGTATGAGTCGGATAGTTGTGGGTTTGTGACATTTGTTGATAGTTTTGAATGGACATTTAAACGCTGTTTCCGGATCAGTGAATTACATCTGACAGATTAGGAGGTAATAACTTAATAATATATTGAAAATATATTTTTATTTAATATAGCTCTTTCTTTTTTGTCAAGTGTAAAAGTTACATAAAGCCAAGTCATCCTAAATATCTGGATTAATGTAGTTTTCTAGAATGTATTAACTTATTATACTTTAAAAATAATAAACTTCAAAACAGTAGTCTTGGTCAGGCTGTTGGGATGCAGCCTACTGTTCGCCTTAGAGCTAAAGTTTGACATGAAACCTGTCTAATAATGATACAATTTCTGGATAACCACTTCTTGTTTTGTGATAGAACACAACGTTTCGATACATATGCCTGTATCTTCATCAGGTATAAAATTGAAACCTATCTGTTAGCATTTTTTCAAATTTGTATTATGTCATGTGATTGTCCTGTATTTGTCCAATCACCTTTGTTGCCAAATGCGTTGAAAGTGGTTTCCTTCACCCATGAGGTGGCCAGGTGATCATGTGAGTGAAATAACCTTAAGTACAGCCTGAAACCCCGAGCAAACGAACAAAATCTCAGGGTCACACAGTTTTTCAATGGATCTTAATAATACATATTGATATTTAAAATTGTATATATGGAAGTATATGTAAGTATATGTAAGGTATATACCATCGGTATGGAGGGAATTACTATTTATAAAATCGATACAGTCAATTCGATCTTCAAAGAGTTATGACCCAGTTATATCTAATAGCGGTGAAGCACATGATGGGAAATGATGAAAAGGATATAATAAAAACAGTGACGTTCAAATACGATCCATATTAAATTACCACTTGTTTTGACCTTTCATCTTACATTACTTTAGTTTTGATAGCTTTGATCTTTAGTTCTTGTGTACTAGGTTGGCAGGACTTGTATACATTGCGTTTGACATGAGTTTAATTGATCTTTAAGATAACACAATTTTTATACATATTGATACACTTTCATTGAGACTAAAAATATGAAATAAGCCAGGATTGAGGTGGTAAAATCTTTATAGACCACTATATATAAGTCTGGACACGAGTAACATGGTGGATGGAGTGGAGGGAATTTTCCTTTGCCCTGGTGCAAATTTTTGTTTTCTTAGAAATGATGCTGCATTTTAACTGAAAAATCCATCTTCTGCTTCTCAGACACAATTTCCCTGTCTGTAAAATAGCTTCCAAAATAGTCATTTTATGGGCATATTTGAGTTAATTTAAGGTATAGTACAACTATATTCTATCAGCCTTATCCTTATTATCTTGTGTAGTTCCTGCTGTTAAAGTGATAATTAACAAAGCTCTTCCATGTTGATAGTCCAGTTTGATTGTCATCTGTGAGTGACAGCCTGTCTAGTTATTATCCACTCATTCTCTGACCAGTCACACTGCCCATAGCTGGGTCGTTGTATTTTAATGAAGAGAATTTGTATAAGCACTGTCCTTATGTGACTGACTGAGCCACTCCCTTCTCACCTCAAGCCACATGGTGGGAGCTCTCTGAACTAATAAACTGCTCAGAGTTTTATATTATATTTTTGTACTGTAACTATGTCCTTTGTGTCTGGCTTTTGGTCTGGTTTGTGCGATATATCATGTCATTGGTCATTGCCAGGAATATCCAAAGTATTTTTAATAGGAGAACCCGAAAAACAAAATCAACCTCAAACTCCAGTTTAATGAAACAGCCTGTTTATATTCAGAGCTGTTTCTAGTGAACTTGATTTTTGGAAAACGTACAGGAGCCAAAAATAATATGAGCCCAAATTAATGTCAACTTATAACTGTTTACACAGTATCAAGAGGAAAGCGCATTGAGAACCATATATATGGTCTGATGAATTTGCGACAGGAATTAATCAATTTTTCTAGATACTTTCCTGATATTGCTGAACTTTAGATTTCTATTGTTAAAGAGTCTCCCCTTTGTGTCCCAGCAAACATAATAATTGCTACTTGAATCTGCATGTTATGACCGTAACATTCTTAGTTTATACACATTGGTGGGTATCTAGGTCAATTTCACGTCAATTAGTCACAAAGTGTGATGGTGTTATAATTTACGTGTTAATTATTTGACACTACTTAGGATTTCTACTTCATTAAGTATTTGCCCGTTGAATCATATTAATAAATGTGGGCAAATATTTTTTAGTTTACAATGTGTCAGATGTTAGTTCTACTCTTGATATAATTTCTATAGAAAGTGTTTTTGATTAATAGTGTATGCATTTGTAATTTTAACAGTATTTTACTGGTCAAGGTTATAACCTTATGTTTAATAAAACTTAAAATTGTCGTTAGTAAAAGAAGGCATTTTTATATGTTCCAATTGATAATTTTTCAAATATTTTAATTTATTTTCTCTTTTTTCCAGATGGTCTGAGAGTCACATAACGCTTGGAACAAAGAAAGCGGAACAGCTTAAAGATGGGAAATTGACCATTCAAAAGGAAGAGGAGCCTTTATCTGTTGTAACAAGCTCCACCCACATAACACAATCCAGTATGCCGAAACGCCTCAAATTTATGATGACAGTATTTGGAGTCTTTATTTCGACATACATACTTATTGTCTTAACTTATATTGTGGACATTCCGCCCAAATTACTCGCACAAGGCTTCAGTCGGTCAGAGTACACCATGCCTGGAGTGGGATTCAGGAAACTTTTAGGAGAGACCGATTTATCTATAGCGGAGTTACGTGGAGTGAAGCAAAGAATTCCACAATGTATTATTGTTGGTGTGCGGAAATGTGGAACACGAGCTCTGATTGAGTTTCTGGATTTACATCCTTACGTAGCGACGGCCGACGATGAGGTCCACTTTTTTGACAATAGTGCTAATTACAAACGTGGTGTTGACTGGTACAGGACTAAAATGCCTTATTCAACACCGGAACAAATCACAATTGAAAAAAGTCCAGCATATTTTATCACAGAGGATGTACCGGAGAGAGTTTACCAAATGAACAGCTCAATTAAACTGATAATTATTCTGCGAGACCCGACAACCAGAGTGATATCAGATTACACACAAGTCTATAATAATCGACAAGCCAAAAACATGACCTTTGATAAATTTGAGAATATGGCGATAGACTCTGCTACAGGGAAGGTCAACACACGATATAAAGCTGTACGGATTAGTGTTTATCACCACAACTTGGCTCGGTGGCTGGAGATGTTCCGCCTCCACCAAATCCATATTGTGGATGGAGATCAACTGATCCACGACCCAATTCCAGAAATTGAAAAAGTTGAGAATTTCCTTGGATTGGGTCATTATGTGACTGAGGACAACCTGTATTTTAACAAATCTCGTGGGTTTTATTGTATGAAAAACGGTACTTCAGAACGGTGTTTAGGGTCTGCCAAGGGAAGAAAGCACCCACATATCGATGCCAATGTTATTGACAAACTGCAAAACTTTTTCCGACCACATAACCATAGACTTTTCAGGATGATAAACAGAAAATTCGATTGGCCGTAAAGACAGAGTGTAATAGGGGAAAAAATGAATGAAAGTTGATTAAATGCGCCCTCTGTAATTTGATTTTTCTGTTTTAAGTATTTAAAACATAGATTCTGCTTCTATCATGATTGACAGAATGCTCAACTTGTCATAAGTACATAGTATAATACTGTATAGTGGCTGTGTGCAATTATGAGTCATTAACAGTCTCAAGGGCTTATGCTGGGGTAACCATAGTATTTTCTACAACCTCTAAAAGCAGAAATCTTTTTAAGATAAATACGTAATCAAACATTTCCCAGTCTGGCAGTTTTATCAGACTATTCAGTGCTAATTCAATGAGGAGGTTTTGCTTTTATTCAAGGTGTTTTTAATAGGATTACCAAGAAAAAAAAAACAAAATAAAAATCTAGTTAAATGAAACAACCTGTTTATATTCAGAGGAATTTCTAGTCAACTTGGTTTTGGAAAATGTATGGCTGCCCACAACTGGAAAAAATTAAAATTTCTCCTGACCACTAATTTTCGGGTTCAAATTTCTCACCAAATTCTACATACGGCCAATATGGTTCGAAAAAAATTTGAAACACCATGTGATGTTTTTTTGCCTTTTTATCGTTTCTTCCCTCAAACATTTTCTTTTACTTTACCTATCTACTAGTTTCACACTCTCCAGCTCAGAGAAGGATGTTGAACGAATATTAAATCATAGTATCACCTTCCGAGACATATTTATTTCTAATTGTTTCAAAGCATTTTTATATAACACTTGACAGGTTATACTCATGCTTTGTTCCTGTTAAAATAACAATCTAATAACTTTAAATGTCCGCAGACAGTAATAAAAACTTATTTTCATCGGACAAAACATGTCTTTAAAACATGTTTCCATCAATTGAAATGTTTTTGTTCTTGATATTAAATTTAACATTAAATATTAGTTTAAAATGGTGAATAATGTAACGCAATTTATTGGTCAGAAGCTTGATGAGGTATTCGTATGGTGAAGCAGTCATTTTACAAACCCCATACAGGTACGTCACAACTCTTGGCGAGAAAATCTTTATTGGCGTGATATCTATTTATCGAAACATAATTCTTTGTTATAATTTATCACATATAGAAAGTGAATAAGTATTCCGTTTTAAAATTGATTTTTAAACAGTTGATTCTCCCCCTAGCTCGTTGATGTTTTGAAAATCCAGTAGTAACCCCTTCCCCCTACGTGGCGAGTTTCTTTTATTCATGACATGAATACGGGTCCAAGTTCTCTCCCTTGATTTGCTCACTTATGAACCTATTCAGGTGTAAAAGGTGCACAAATGTTTCAAAAAATTCTCTTTAATTTGGCCAGTCAAAGTTTTGCATTACTTTAACTTAGCTTTTATTAATGCAATTGACCCATCGATAAATTTGTGTTGATCTGCCAATGAGGTATGCTCGATTCAATTAAACAGATGATTATGTAGTATTTGTCAAGCAAAAGATACGCAACCGTCAAAAGATACGCAACCGTCAAAAGATACGCAACAGTCGAAAAATACACAACAGTCAAAATATACGAAATACACAACAGTCAAAATATATGAAATACACAACAGTCAAAATATACGAAATACACAACAGTCAAAATATACGAAATGATCAAAAGTCCAGTTGTGAAAATGTAAGAGCTGATAAGAATTAAGGTGCAAATCCTTTACATTTCATGAACAGTTTCAGTACAAGTTTGAGCTGGTTCGGGATTTTAATTAAATCTCTGAAGACCGGAAATAATTAGCCGGCCTTAATAAGTAACAAAAATAGCATTTTACCTGGTTTACTTCATAAGTAAGACGGATATTATAGGTATGTCGGTGTATATATTGATATGACTGAACTGGGATTGGTTGACTGATGTTACCACCATAGTGGTGTTTTATGGTGCAGCCAATTCAAACTCAGTCCTAGTCAAAATAATGACTGAAACATCGGACATTGTTTAATCAAGTGCTATTGTTAAAGATAGGGATTTATCTTGAGATTTTCTGTACAAATCTCTGAGCATAGTTCATGTTGTATTTTAAGAATTTATTTCAAGTCTTCTTTACTGATTTTTTCTTGAATATTGTTCCTTTTTACTCACAATTACCCTTAATTTACCAAAATTGATTTAAATTAAAGTTTGATATTCAAACCGTGTTTCCCTTAACTGTGTTTTCTGCAAAAGAACTCCTCAACTGATATCTTGAAAACCATTTTCATTGAATTTGTTCTGAATTTTCTGATTAAAATCAATTTTGAATGAATATGAAATATTTATTTTGTAAAGGGAAATAAATATTAGTTTATATGGAATATAAGAGGGGTGATATTCGGTAACAACCTTATGAAAGTTACATGCAGAACAAATGATATGTTGCCTCTTGCCAACTCGTTTCTGTTTGATTGGGGTTTAACGTCATACTCAAGGGTATTTCAGTTCTATGATCATGGATTGTCCACTTCACACTGTTCCTTGCTCTATTACTGTGGAAAACCAAGAGGAAACTTCATAAAAACCAGCCCTGTGAATGCCGTAGCCACATAGTGCGACTCACTCATATACCTGATGGCCGACAGATGGGCTCGATCCCATGAACAGCAAACTCTTAAATAACTAATTTGGAAAGAATGGCGTGTGGAAATTATAAATTTAACTAGTTCTTTTATCATATCTGTAATTGTACAGCTGACGCATGTTATATTGTGTCTAGGTATTGCAACATTTATTAAACTGAAATTGACAATTAGAATTGACTTCTTTAGCATATTATTTAAAATTTCATATTGAAATTGTATATATATGTCACTTGAAGTGTCATTATTATTATTTTTTCTTTTGAAAAAGTTTTGAGTACATTTTAATCACTGTTAAATAGTTATTTGTTTCATTTTGTTTAGTACATATTACCATAATGTCAGTCGTACGTCTTGTATTTCATCTGGCATTGGTTCATTCAGAAATAAAGCTTTAAAAGAACTCCACAAATTGTCTTTGTATTGTGTGTTATTAAATTAAAAACTTGTTTTTGTAACTGTTTTGTACCCTCGGGTACGACGTTAAACCCCAATCAAACAGTCTACTGTCTTGTAATGGTTTCCAACTTCTGACAAGCTATAAACAGTTTGCTGAAACCCGTCAAATACACTTGACACAATGTCCCTAAAGTCCCTAAATGTTTTGCATCTTGTCTGATTATATGGTCTTGTCTCTGTGTTTTTTGTTTCTTATCACAAAAAGGTGTCAAACCCAAACAAAACAAACAAACTATTGATAACATGTTTGTTTTATATTTTTCTCCATATTCAATTCGGTTTTCTACCACATCTGTTTCCCTTCCGTTCATATATAGATTGAAAATGCATGAGCAAAACACAGAATGCAAGCAAACCCTTTAAGTATTCATTCAGCTTTTTGTCCACCACTGCTATAGTAATGGGGGACTTAAAAATGCTATTCGGCCGTCGGTCCCTCCTCCTGTCTGTCCTTCAGTCTTTCTGTCCGTCCATCTGTCTGCATAAATGTTTGTGAACACGCTAGCTTGAAACAAATTGATGGATAACTTCAAACTTAATATGTATTTCACACCAAGACTATGGATGGTTCTTGCATTTCATCAAATTCTGTTAAATAAAATTGTAATTATTACATAACTTTGGCATATTCATGCCTTTATGCTTTGTGAACACAATAAGAGGAGAATAAATTCACAGATATAACTTTAAACAGTTAAGGCAACAGATGGGATTACATTTCACCAAATATCGTAAAACAAAATGGCTGTTATGACATAATTTTAGAATATTCATTGCTGTATGTGTTGTGTACACAATAAGTAGAGAATAAATTTATGGATAAACTTCAAACTTGGTATGTAGCTATCCTCCTGTTAAGATTTCACCAAATTCCGTTAAATGAAATGTCCATTATTACATAATTTTAGCATATTTATGTCTGTAGGTGTTGTAAACACGATAAATAGTAAATAAATTCACAGATTAACTTCAAACTTGGTATCTAGCTTCTTCTGGTTAAGACGTCAGATGAGATTACATTTTACTAAATTCTGTTACTCAAAATGGCCATAATTACATAACTTGAGAATATTCATGCCTGTTTGTGTTTTAATTCATGGATTCATTTTAAACTTTGAAGATAGCTTCCTGTCTTTTAGACATGGGATCCGACTGAATTTCACCGAATTCCATGCAACACGATGGCAGACTTTGCATTATTTTACAATAATCAATACTGTATATCAGGGATTCACTTGAAACTTGAAATATAGTCTCCTCTTATTCAGACAACAGATGGGATCATTTTACAATAGTCATGTCTTGGTGTTCTGAACATGATAATTTTGAGATCAAATTCATAGATTAACTTGAAACCTGAAAGTTTCATGTGTAGCTTCCTACATAATAATTTTCAGAACAATTTCACTGAATGACTACGGTAGCTCCC
>JARFOD010088703.1:0-18185 GCA_031763545.1 Mopalia muscosa | reverse complement strand
TCTTTGGATCCCCCAAGTAGCATAAAGAAGTCTCCCAATGAGTCAATTGGTACAGTTCTAGCATACACCCGTCTTTGCGTGCCGAGGTTATTGTATGTTTGTTTGTTTGATTGATTGGGGTTTAACGTCGTACTCAAGGGTATGTCACTTATATGACGACGGATTGTCCACTTCACACTGCACGTAGCCTTTTTTTCGATGGAAACCCGAGAGGACACCTCGTAAATACCACCCCAGCGGTTGCCAGGGCCATAACATGTTAGTCGCTCATATACCTGATTGTCGATAGGCGCCTATATAGAGAGATACCCTGTGTTCGGCTGATGGAATAAATTTTCTCCAAGATGAGAAATGAGCCCCTCAGAGCAATAGCGGTCTAAGTGCCATTTTGCACTTTTTAGAGTCATCGGTAGATTCTGGTAGCTGAGCAGTTTTTCTATTTCCTGACTGAAAGCAATAGTGGATCAAGTCCAATTGCTCACTGTAAACCATGCACATTATCTTGTTTGGCCATAGTTTACTTAGCTAGCTTTTTTCAACTTTGAGAGCGGTTTACTCAAAATGGCCAAAACGACCCTTAAACTACTATTGCTCTGAGGGGCTCAAATAGAGCTTCACGTCAAGACACCATGTCTCGAGAAGTTGGCATACACCACGTTTACAGAAAAGCACAACTGCTTTATAAAATAATGTAATTGTGTTATAGGGTCAAACTAAACGTGATCACAATGTTGATATCGCTATAATAAAACGTGATAAAGTATTTAAAGTATTTACAGTTACACGGCAGTATTACTTAGTAGGCGTGTATTCATACAACTGTACTTTTTGCCAAGGACAGCCGCGGATACATCCCATTACGCAGCCCTCGTGTTCGTATACAAATGTACTTTTACCAACGACGACCACGGATACATCCCATTACGCAGCCCTCGTGTATTTATACAACTGTACTTTTACCAACGACGACCACGGGTACATCCCATTACGCAGCCCTCGTGTATTTATACAGCTGCACTTTTGTACATTATCTAGTCCTCCTGTACTGTTTAACTTTTTTCTGAACGACGTCCGCGGGTACATCCTATTACTTTAAATAGTTTGCGTGTATTAATACAGTTGTACTTTTACCAACGACGACAGCGGGTACATACTATACTTAGTCATCGTGTATTTGTACAGCTGTACTTTTACAAACGACACTGGAGGGTACACTTTTAACTTAGTCGTCGTGTATTTGTTAAACTGTACTTTTACCAGCGACGACTGTACATACTATTACTTAGTCATCGTGTTTTTGCACAGCTGTACTTTTACTAAAGACGACGACGGGTACCTAATATTACTATACACTTCTAGTCCTACTGTATTCATACAGCTGTACCCATACCAACGACGACAATGGGTACGTCCTACTACTTAATCCTTCTGTATTTATACAGCTGTACTTTTACCAACGACGACCGCGGGACATCCCATTACTTAGACCTCCTGTTTTTATACAGCTGTACTTGTCTCAACAACGACCACGGGTACATCCCACAACTTAGTCCTCGTGTATTTATACAGCTGTACTTGTCTCGACAACGACCACGGGTACATCCCACAATTTAGACCTCATGTATTTATACAGCTGTACTTGTCTCAACAAGGACCACGGGTTTAGCGTAAGGTTTAGCATTATTTTTAGGGTTAGGGTTAAATCTACGGTTAAATTTAGCATTACGTTTATTAGCGTTAGATTTAAGATTAGGGTTGAATATAGCGTTAAATTTAGCAATTGGTTTAATTTTAGTTTTACGGTTAGGTTTAATATTAAATCTAACAGAGAATTAGGAATAATGTTCACGGTTACTGTAAGGGTGAGGTTCAGGGTTGGTTTAGGGTTAAGTTTAAGGTCGGGTTTACGATTGGGTTGATGCATAGAGTTAGGTTAAGGTTCAGGGTTAGGTTTACGGTTTGGTTTCGCGTTAGGGTTGGTTCGGGTATAGGGTTTGGGTTTAGCCTTATGTTTAGGATTAGTTTTTATGTTATGTTAAGTTTTAAAACTAACAGAGAACTAAGAATTCGTGTTTGTTCTTATATGACGGGCATGCCAGGACATTGCCGAATATTTTAACTTAATGCCGATGCCACAATCGAAACATGCATGTATCTTTTCATGGACGAATCTCTCTTTACATACCATCAATGCAATAACTGCTCAGGTGTGAAACAAGTTACAGAATTTAAATAATTCAGCCCACTTATTTTTGTATTTAAATATAAACTAAACCTGGTAATATGTAGAAGGCCGGGTGGCTGAGTGGTCTAGGTAGCCTGCATTTACTGCTGGCGATTCAGTGCCTAATTCTGAGGTTCGATTCCCGGACGGGTTTCAACCTACACAAAAATTTCTGAACATGTATATGTTCTAATTAAGAAAGTGTTATCCCAAAATAACGAAAATACTGATAAACTAAACCTATATATAATTTCACCAATAACTACATAATTGACATCAACAGAGTGAGGATATTTTAATTTTATTAATAATCATAAATACTAATAAAATGTACATTTTTTCCAGATACATAGAACTTGTACCGCAATATTTTGTCTACGTATGAACTCAACTACCAATGATCTGAAAACTTTAGGGAAGAACAAGCCTCTAGGTAGGACTTATTCCCACCCTTATCTCTACTTTCCTTATAATAAGAACGATTTAATCACAATGTATTTATCTATATATATTTGTGTTGTGTTTCCATTGGGTAAATAAATAATTAGATCAGACAACGGTCCGATAAAAATGATGACAAATAATTTAAAATAGAAGTGGGCGCCATATGGCCCTGATATCGTTGCATCGGCTAAACCTCGTAAGTGCCAATGTACTGCGGTAAGATCCGTAGGCTCCGCCCATTCTAAAATAAAATCGATTCTACTTCCTCCATCGATACATTGATCCCAGATACACCTCGCCTATTAACCGCCTCGAGCACACTTTCCACGCGCTTTAGCAATCCTATCGTGAATTTCGAATACGTCTTGAGGATACCCAAATTTTACAATGAGAACATTATATTCTGAGAAGAAACAGATGTGAACTTAAATAAGTAAATTCCGAAATAGACTAGATTTTATTTCCTACGTCGATACATTAACTCTTAGGGTTTCCCAGGGGATATCACTTTCTGATACTTCAATATGTCAAACATTAAATGGAAGAAAGACCTATATATAAACTTGCAAAAAATATATATTTTGATTAAAGTTTTACCATGTTTCGATTGTACGACATCTTTCTCCTTCCTGACTTTGACCATTGTGAGGCATAGACGAGACACACTGAATTGTTTCGTGCGTCAACAATAATTTGCTTTAAATCATTTGACTGTTTCTGGTCGGATGACACCGTTTATGGCCACGATTATTTTGTCATACATTGGCTGCACATGGGACGATGATTAGATAACAATCGGCGACGAATCGTAAGATATGAAACAAGTTTAAGTCAAGGACAGTCTCAATCAAGTTTCGTTGGAAGTTCTCAACATTCAGGAGTACTATAGACTACATAAGAAGGAAAGGTTGCACTCTAGTTTCTCTATCGTATAGTTTGGAGAAGGGAAGGAGGGGTGTTAATGGTTATTTATGTAGTGCGGTTCGCTGGTCGCCTATTAAGTACATAACAAGGAAGGGTTGCTCGTCAGTATTTATTGCGGGAGACGTGCTTCGTTTTCCTTAGATGCGAATACGTATCTTATAAATACTATGTAGCATATAGAGATACGAGGTGCAGCTGTAACAAAACTGTAGAAATTAGGCCTGCCACTGAATACTAAATAAAGTTGAATCCGCATGACCTATAGTTACTGTGGAAGACATTTGAAAGCGAGTTTGGTACTGCTGAGAAATGATTGCTCTTGACATGAAAAAGGACATCGTTTTGCCTCGGTCTAACCCAAAGCGTTCAATTTGAAAATGAGATGGTTTAAGTCAAGACAAGGCCATGCAATTTTTGATATATTGGAAGAATAGAGTGCCGAATCATGGTATCGTTCTGATATTTCTAAAGGTTAAAAGCCTAATGTAGCATAGCTACGTTTTCTTTAATATGGAAGAGTTGTTGAGAAGTATGTAGTGCTGTGCGGCTCCACACTACTAAATGAGAAAGCCCCGTGGACGTGTGAGAAACTTGCTAGATTGAAAGTTTCCTAGATCGAAAACAAATCTTAAATGTGCTTCGTTTTGTTAGAAATCGGGTGTTTGACGACCTTGGGTTGAAAAATCTGTTGGGGTCGAGGTGTTTTGAAAAGCACCTTTTTCACGTGGTGTGTATTCACGGCATGTATGTTGGTGGAGAATTTTACTTAGGTGTGTGGTTATCATTTGGTCATAGTCGTTTTACATTGAGTCCCTATAACAAGCAGTTTGAGCGATGGGTTGAAAACAGAACAGTTCAGCCCACAGACAACATGACACAGACGTCAGAGGTTTGAGTAACGTAATGGTTACAACAGGCCGCAGACACTCGGGCTTGAGTGACGGTCTGCTGTTACTATGACGTCACAGCCCTCGTCTGCTTCAGTCGTCACGTACACTGTACACTGTTAAATCAGTTCCTTGCTTTCAAAAATGAGTCCTTAAAGTTGTGATGTAGACATTCATTACGTTTTAGTAGCCTGTTATCCATTCTTTTTTATTCCTATTTATTTGTTTTTTTTGGTGGATGACATAAAGGCCAAAAAAGAACAAAATGGCGCACAATATACCGGCCTTGTCGACCTTTTTGAAGATCCGGACCCACCTTATACACCGCTACCACCTATCGTTAAAACCACCACGTTATCTCGAGAGGACATCGGCCACCGCATGAAGTCACATGTAGAGGCGAATGCCATTTCAACCATGATGTATGTTGATCGGAAGTATGTGGGGCGAGAAGATGATTTTGGGGACACCGTTTCTTCGCTGATACCTGAACTCCGGTCTCATCCTCACTCGCAGAGTGCCACCTAAGGCTACCAGGGCAAGCACACTATGACTTTGATAAAAGAACGCCAGGGCTTTTTAAGGACGAATGGAGCTGGGAGGAGATGTGATCGCTCTGTTCAAAGACCTACCATTTCTCCGGGACCGGATGTGGAAGCTAGTGCTGGTGGAGAGGGGAGGCTGACGAGGTGCTTGGGACCAAGGTGACGCCAGTGTCTGTGTTAGCGTTGACATTGACGGTGGTGTCCAGGGTGGTGCTGTTTACCCCCAGTGAGGCTTCAGTGATAATAATGTGTACAGGGACATCACACGGAGTCGATTGTAAAAGGTCAACAAAACGCTACAACGTCTGATGGTACTGTTGAGTTTTCAAGGTGCCCGACAGACTGGATCGAGTGAGCGTAACACCTTAACGGTTATGGTCGTATTGATGGGATAGAACAAGCTCCATTGAGCTTTATTCCCGCCATATTTGTAAATTCCAAACGAAATGTTTAGTACAATGAACATTTCTTTGTCTCAGGCCGGCGTTCGTGAAAGTCCCACCAGAGCATCATGTCGTATAGCTGCTGTCATTCCCCGTAAGACCACACAATGCGATCCTGGGCGGGGTGAATGAACCTGGCACGGTGTTGGATCAGAGGTAGGGTAAAGAACGACTTGCCCCAGCGACAAGGGCTGTGAACGGGTTTTTGAAAACGTGTATTCATGTTATTGGTGTTAATGGTCGTAGAGGGGTTAGGGTAATCAGTGGCGATGTCAGTAACGATGTCGGTGTTCGCGGTGACTGTTTTGATGTTAAACGGGGTGTCTGTGGAGGTCCCGAGAGGCTGTGTTGGTTGAGATGGGTGAAGCTGCAGAGCTTCGAGATCGAGCTGCGTATACACCCTTGAGGGGGTTCGTTCTGTTTTATCTGGCGGTAAGCCAGACTACGTCAACACTGTGGGCGCCCGCTCACAGTCCCGAGGTGAGTGGTGCAATACACATCACACCGACACGCTGTTTGGCAATGGGTTTCTTAGTCCATCCATGTCGATCCATACCTTGTCGATCACGAGGTCTCTCTATCTAGGTTGTCCAGCGATCTAATATCCGTGCAGGAGTGGAGTGTTTAAATACGTCTCAAAGCGATTGCAGGAATCAACGAATTGAGATTCGCAGGCCAACCCAACCACTTGACTCAATGGCACGTCTTTCCACGGCGTTTTTCAGTCTTTAGTATCTCTTCCACCTGAAAGTAACCATCATGCTGTAAAACGTGTCGTAAAAAGTAGCGTCCAACACCTCGCCGTTAAAGTCTTTTAACGTATGCAGGACTGGTCGTCGAGGGTAGCGTTGTTTAATTTAAAAGATTTATGTACTCCCATTCGGTAAATAGGCTTTTTCAATCACGCCATCGGCTTTACTGAAACGGATTTGATCCCCGCCTGAAACCGAGGTCACTTCGGAAGTGCAGTGCTCGTTACATACCAACGCTGGCGGACGATGTCTTGGCGATTCACCGTGACCTCGGTCGATGTTCGCCCAATACTGCGGTGATAAACCTTGTTGTACCCCACCACCAAGTCCTCACGACATCGATATAGCGTCGCGAATTGGAAGCTGTAAAATACTTGTACATCAGGCCTTTTAATGTCCGATTAAACCGCACGACCATCGAGGCTTTCGGTTCTTTCCATGTGTGGAAATACAACACCGTTAAGCGTGACCGCTTCGTAAAAACTGTGGAAATCCTTTGGTGAGAAAATCTGTCCGTTCGTTAATTTAGCGGTTGGCGCCCCGTAGCGAAAATACCCTTTAACGAGTCGATGAGCTGAGCCCCTGTTTTGATTCGAATTAGTACGACCAAAGCGTATTTGGAGAAGATGTCAAACTAGATGAGGAGATATCGGTAACCGTCGCTGTGTTTGGCCAAGCTGAATACGTAAATATTCAGTTCAAGCAACGGCGACTCCTAGAACAGCCGTGTCTATACAACAGGTGTAAATGTGTAAATACCGCAACGCCTGGATGCATTCAGTCCCCCCCCCCCCCCACACACACACCCTCTTCCCCCCTAAAAGTGCCAAAAGTATAGTTACCAAGCTTAGTCCGCATGGCTGACAAACCGCCCATCCTGTTGGAACTTCCTGAAGTGGATATCGACAAAGTCCTTATCCGCTCAAATAGTGTGTGTTGTAAAGTAATCAAAAGACCAAGCGGCTGTGCTTGATTCATTGAAATAAAACCGAAAACAAGAAAAAAACAAGTTGAGTAGCTAGCAGGTCCACCGCCAAAGGCTTTTCTCGAAAATAATATGCTCATCATCCCAGTGAAATCTCCTTTTCCTACTTTTATAGGTAGTTTATTCTTTAAACAACCAAAGAGTTAAAGTTATGTTATTTATCAACATTTTGGTGCAATATGCAATGTCGGCCATATTTGTTGTGAAACCTAGTGAAATACAACCGCATCCGTGGTATTAACAGAAAAAGCCAAGTTTGAAATCAATACCTGAATTTGAGCGCGGGCCATTTGCGTTCGTGGTATGAAATAAAATGCAATCCCATCGATTTCTTAACTCGATGAAACTATTTTAAAAATTCAAATATATCAAAATTACGAAATGGTTGCTGTTTTGTTTAGCAAAAATTGGAAAAATGAAATCCCAATATTTTTCTTCGCTGGCGGAAGCTACAGTAAAACGTTTAACGTTATTCAATGAATTTGTTCACAAAATTATCATGTAATCGTGAATATTGGAAAATGTGCAATGGCGACCATATTGCTTAGTAGTAGGAAGCTATCGTCCAGATTTCAGAATTAATCTGACTTTGATCTCAAAATTATCATTTTCAGGACACAAAGGCATGAATATTGTAAAATATGCATTGGCGACCATTTTGTTTTGCAGAGTTTGAAGAAAATCAATCCTAATTGTTGTCCTAATATGAGGAGACTATATTTCAAATTTCAAGTTAATCTGTGAATTTGTTTGTGAGTTCCAGTGTTCACAACACATACAATAATAACTATTGTAAAATAATGCAATGGCGGCCATCTTTTTTTAGTCTAAAATTATGTAATAACGGTCATTTTGTGTTATGGAATTTTGTGAAATGCAATACTATCTGTCGACTTAACAGGAAGAAGCTACATCCCAAGTTTTAACTTTATCCGTGAATTTGTTTTCAAGCTAGCGCGTTCACAACCATTTGTAACGGACGGACGGACAGACAAACTGACGGAAAGACGGACGGACAGACAGACGCCGAGTAGCATTTCTGTCCCCACCCCCTTACGTAATAATGTAGGCCTACTTATAAATCCTATTCTCAGTTATGCTGACACTTTGGTTAAAACGTTTTTATTGCAAAAATCCAAAAAGGAACAGGAATTTCACGTCAATTAAGATACATTTTCAAAATATAATAGGTAGATAGAATCATGGGCTATGAGGTGATAATGAATGTAAAACTAAAAACCCACATGTGTACTCAATAACGTCATATACGTTGTAAGTGGTACGAGATCATAGTATATACATGATACATAGTGAAGTAATTTATAGAGCTTGAATAATTGAAGAGAGAATAAACTGCTTGCACCGGGATTCGAACCCGGGACATTCGGGTCACGGGCCCATCCCTGTTTTCTTGTAAGATAAATCTGTATTCACAACAACAATGTAAGTATCACAAATCACAATTAAATTTTGTGAATGTGGCATTGTGGACAACTTTAAAATCCAACCCTTTACATAAAGATGAGTTGAGGTAATTCGACCGTGACTGACGCTAGTCTCCAAAACGGCTTAAAGGTATTCCCAAATGGGTTTTAAATCAGATTGAAAGTGACTGAATTACAAAGATTATGCTATTAACTATCTGTAAAATAAATCCCTTATTTTTCGACGCTTAGAATGGGGAGTAGGCTATTCACGACAGCCATCGCCGGCAGATAGCGTAAATGAACTAGGCGGAACACACCATACTTCCGGTTAAGGATGTGGCGTAAGACCACTAGTATTCACTTCCGTTCTGTCAGCCTTGAATATAGTTCTTAGTAAAAATGGTGTGTAGTCTTGTTTTATTTATTCTGGCCTTGGGAATTGAGTGGAGGTTTCTGGTCAGTTTAGTAATATAGCCTAAATAGGTCACATTTGGTGTATTTATCACCATTTGATAGAGGTGATTGGGCTGTTGTTAACATTCCGAGACGGATTGACAACATATATAACTGTCCAGACTCTGTAACTCAAGATTTGAACTCAGAGCTGTGGAGCCAAACGTTAACATTACGGCTTATGGCAAATAAATGGTGGCCTTATGCCATGTATGCATGCATTCGTCGTGATTGTTACTAGTTCCCTGTGCTAAGTAACTGATAAAATGCCTCGCTATTGATGTGTACCTTTATGCAGAAATTAGGGTGGATATAAATTTCCTGACGATGAGAAGTTGGCATTGCAGTGGAAAACAGCTGTGAAGAGGAAAGACGTGAAGAGGGTGGTTTATGGGCAACAGGTAAACATGACGTTGTTTGCCGGGCTCATTTCAAGCCATCTGATTATAAGGAGACACAAGCAGCTACAATTTGAGTGCATCTGTCATTCCGTGTATTTATTCGTTGTTGTCTCAGTTCAGCTACAACAAGTGTCTGTCTATACATTACTTTATCAAATAATTGCATGGCTGAAAATAAAAGCAATTTAACTAACGTTTTAGGCATATAAAAAAACTGCTGGGCGGCCTGCTCAAAGCTTTGTTAGCCTTACTGCCAGTTAGATAACGTTGTGCAACAAAGAATGTCCCATCGTGATGGAAATTCCTTGTTATGCATATCGTTCAACATCCTTTTTACAGACGTTTTACCTTTTATTATTAACTTTCGTATTATTTTCCGTTTTAATATCTGTATTAAAATGATTATTTTACATTCCTTGCTTTAAGATGTTGAAGTTGTTGAGGGTGTCAATTTCATTTGTTGGTGAAGTTAATTTGTTTGCAATCCTTTGTGGTTTGTTTTACTTTCAATTTCAGCTGATTAAAGCAATAAAGCAGGAAGCTTATGATAGTTTGATGCTCACTTTGATAAGCGGTTTACAGCTTATTGAAGGCAGTATATTATAATGTATTCAATACAGAATAGGTGGATTATAAGGCAGTATATTAGAATGTATTCATTACAGAAAAGTTGGATTGTACGGCAGTATATTAGAATGTATTAATTACAGCAAAGGTGGATTATATGGCAGTGTATTACAATGTATTCATTACAGAAAAGTTGGATTGTATGGCAGTGTATTAGAATGTATTCATTACAGAAAAGTTGGATTGCACGGCAGTGTATTAGAATGTATTCATTACAGAATAGTTGGATTATAAGACAGTACATTAGAATGTATTCATTACAGAAAAGTTGGATTATATGGCAGTGTATTAGAATGTATTCATTACAGAAAATTTGGATTATAAGGCAGTATATTAGAATGTATTCATTACAGAATAGTTGGATTATAAGGCAGTATATTAGAATGCATTCATTACAGAATAGTTGGACTATAAGGCAGTATATTAGAATGTATTCATTACAGAATAGTTGGATTATAAGGCAGTATATTAGAATGCACACT
Source organism: Mopalia muscosa (assembly GCA_031763545.1). NCBI lineage: Eukaryota > Metazoa > Mollusca > Polyplacophora > Chitonida > Mopaliidae > Mopalia > Mopalia muscosa. The sequence continues at coordinate 7,591 of JARFOD010088703.1, read as the reverse complement.
TGCCATAAAATAAAATTGGATATGTATAGGATTTAAATGAAACAATTGATTCTATAGTAATTTAGATTTTAAATATAGTAGTCTTACCTTCAAAGCATCATCTACCCAATATTCTGTTAATGGTAGCCCCTGATAGTGATGGTCTCTAGTTCAGACTGTAAAAGAAATTTTATTCTAAAATTTACAAAAACTAAAAGTTAAATTATTTTTGTAATACAGCAGGCGATTGGGAGTTGTCCTGGTGCTCTCCGAGCTAAGGGTCATCATGTTTATTTGTTTGTTTGTATATTCGGGGTTCAACGTCGTACTCAAGGGTATTTCACTTATATGACCAGTGCCAGTCCAATGGTTGAAGGAAACCACCCTGGACACCAGTGGCAACAAACACAGACAGGACGGTACAAATACAGGGAGCAAGACAGACACCACAAACAGATCGGCTAAAATTCTTGTTTCCCTTAAGCTCTGAGAGCACCAGGGCAACATGAAGCTCCCTCCAACCGCCCGCCAAGGGGCAACATGAAGTGGATCTGTTTGCTATGTCTTTATATTAAGTCTAATGATTGTCCTGCATTTGTCTGATCTTGTTTTTGTTGCCAGTGGTGTATGTGTGTCGTTTTGCTCAATGTTTTGTTACGTGTATTTGTCTAGTCCTATATCTGTCACACAAGGGAAATAACTTCTTCTGTAATACATTTTGACAAATATTATAGTTTTTTTAAAGAAATATTTATCTTTCTATAGAAGGTTATTGTTGAATGTAACCATTTGTTGATAAATAAATAAATACATAATATCTACACAGACATTTTTAAGGTCATTAATTCAATGATGAACTGAGACAAGCATCATTTTGATGTGAATATTATATTGTAATTTATTTAACACCGAATAGCTGCATTTAATTACGTATGCCCCATAACCTTGTATAGAAAGTTAAGTTTTTCTTCAAAAATATATAAGTACAATATACTACAGTATCTGATGGAAAAAATATCACTGCAGTGTCAGTTAAAAGATATTACACTATCGTATAGATATTATTTACTACATTATCGGTCAACATTTGTTACAGTATTCGTTAAAACAGTTATTACAATATCAGTTAAACGTTATTACAGTAGCGGTTATTATTACAGTATCTGTTAATTTTATTACAGTATAAGTTGTTACGACATTATCAGGATATTATTACAGTATCTGTTGCAACCCCTTTCCCTGCTGGGAACTTACAGTGAGAGTACAGTGGGTCTGCTGTGTTTTTACCAAGGTGCAATTCGTAATATGAAACCAGTTAAATATAATTAAAGAATATAAATGACTTCCCTGTTGAAGTTACTTATGTCAAAAATTCAGTATCTTTATACACAGGTAATTTTATATCAAATAAGGAATCTTTGATCAGACAATTCCTATTACAATTCTTTAAGTTTTTACTAATAACCGCAGTCATTTTAACTAACCTTGCTCTTCATTGCGGCTCCTGCTATACCAGACAAGTATACAGATTTCTTTATGATAACAGATCAAGCCAAAATCCTCCTTCCTCCAAATAGCAACTTCTCTTTTTGTAAAGCCTTCACATCTGCTGTACTTTGTCTGTCATCTGTCAGTATGCAGTCAACAAAAAGGTAAACAGTTCAATGTTATCAATGGCTTGTAGAATTGTAAATATAGCCTATGGATCTAGACAGGTACATGAATGTCTAGATTACTAGCCATGGCTTAGTGATTGGTTGGTTGGTTGGTTGGTTGATTGATTGATTCATTGATTGATTGATTGATTGGTCGACTGACTGATTGATTGGTTTATTGATTGATTGATTGATGGATTGATTGGTTGGTTGATTGATTGATTGATTGATTGATTGATTGATTGATTGATTGATTGATTGATTGGTCGGTTGGTTGGTTGGTTGGTTGGTTGGTTGGTCGGTTGATTGATTGATTGATTGATTGATTGATTGATTGATTGATTGGCATACCATGCTCAACGGTATTTCACTTTTATATCATGGTGGTGTATAGATACTCCAATAATTATTGACACTATTCACCACCATAACATGTGATGTGTTTTGATAAAGGTGGAAAGTTAATCTCCCTCCAGTGCTAAGTAAAGTCTACATTGCTACAAATAAAACAGCTCACACTTTATAGCCAGACTGCTAATGGTTACTGTGTCTGCTGTATCTTAACAAATGTTTCCACCTTTGCAAGAAACAGTGTAAAACGGACAATCCGTCGCCATGCAATGATACAAAGGAAATAGCATGAGCACCACGGGAAACCCCAGAGAATCAAACAAACACAATTTTTTTAGGCAGCTACGTTTTACATAAAAATGCTTCTGTTCGATGCTGCAACACTGACTGTTCAACACTTTTTTGGGTAGGAAACTTATGTAGAAGCCAAAAATTATTCCTGCTTAAAAGAAGAAAATGTATGATTAGAGGCCAGGGCACTACATAATATACTCAGGCACTTCACACTCGTAAATTTCTAAATATTTTCTTGAAACTTAATACAAGAGATATTATTATTATTATTATTATTATTATTATGTGTTGTCAAAGACATAATGACACACAGCAACTCCGACGTGCACAAGCATGCAGTTCGTGCGAGCATACATCAAGGATAAAGCATGTTTCCTTGTGCTCCTAGTCATGTGACACGAGCAATTGAGCCCACGATAGCACAGTAGAGTGACATCTCGGGAAAACAAGTTCTTGCAGAAAATTATCCGTTGGTTTGCAATGCCAAGACTGTCAAATATTGAACGTGCCATTGGCATGCTGAATACAGGAACGTCGGTCACTGACGTTGCCCGGGTTATGGGATGTAGTTGACGGACTATCCATGATCTTCGGGCACGTCTCCAACAACAACAAAACTCTGGAATGAGCACTTGATCTATGTATTCTCCAGCAGTTAGGTTTCCTTGAACGACCATCAGTTAGGAACGGGCAGGACCAGCAAGGGGACCCCAAACCATAACACTACCGCCCCAAAACGGTCCATTTCCTGCACACAACACCGTTCACTGCGTCTCTTCCAAACTATAACTCTCCCATGAACTAAGTGCAAATTGAATCTGGATTTGTCACTAAAAATGACTCTATTCCAATCATCTCAGATGTCGTTGTGCACAGAGAAGCCCTTGACGTCGGTGTAACCGGGTTAAAATTTGAAACCATGAAATGGCCGGCGTGCATGGAGACGAGCCGTGCGCAGGCGATTACATATGATTGGGCAGTCAAACGACCTGTAAACAATTCATTCCTAGTGGACGTTGCAGTGAGACGTCGATTACGCAAATGACATAAGACGATTTGTCGGTCTTCTGTATATACATGTGTCACACGTGGTCTATTCGAACGTGGTCGGTCTGCTGAGGTGTCAGTTTGTCGATGAAATAGCTCAGTTAAAAAGACACAAACCATGATACCGTCATTCACAGTTTTAATTTGTAAACACAGAGGACCGCCGCCTTTCCATGATGTCACATATGACTGGTGACATGAACATGAACATAGAGTTTAAGTCACGGCATTCAAAAATTTAGCCGCCATCTTGAAAAGCTAAAAATAGAATTTAAAAAAAACAGTACAATTTCGGAAGTTCACACCAATTGCTTGTCATTTGGTGAATTCCCCTGGTGACGTCACTCGACGATCTCGGCTGACTCTTAATACAAGTCCGATGTTTCAATCCCAATTTTTCAACATGACGCTGAATTTTTCAATTAAACAAGTTGCAGATTGTTCATTGAATATTAGACTATTTTTATACGTTTTCTAGGTGTCAACCATTTGGGATAACCTTTTAAGTTCAAATAAGGGAAAACTACAGATCGGGTGTTAAGATCGACTTACACGTGGCTTTTCTACACAACGTGATATATAACAATATAACTGTTTTGTTGTCAATGATTTTGCTAGTTTATATTTCCCTTCAATCCGTGTAGCTATCTCAGTATCAGCACAAGGTTTGGTGTAATTAGCTGGGTTATTCCACTCACGTTAAACGCATTATTTGATAAGGCTATACATTGCCTGTATTCTGCTATCAGCATCGTTGAAAACCTCCATAATTAGTTCAAACATGCCTTTTGCTCACAGGCGGGGGGAGGGGGGTGGATGCCAACCATGCACCCCTACGCTATTTTTCCGGCCAAATATCACACAAACGCCAATGTGTATAGAACTGATATTGTTGTCTTTTCGTTTCTTTTCTCCGATATGATTGCATATAAACTAGCAACAATTATGTATTTTTAACAGTAATTATGCTGAGTCGTAATACGACTGCAATGTGATCATTGGCGTAGGCAACATATACTATCTTTTTCAGGCAAAAGTCGGGGAAAATCAATACATTTTTCGGGCAAATTATCAGACAGGAAAACCACCCCTGCGATTGCCTGAGCCACAACATGTGACTCGATCTGGTGAACAGTAAATCGAAGCAGCTTTGGTGTAGGAAGCGCACCCGCTACCACTAAGCCACGACCGCGGGTCTTCAGAAATAGTCTAAATGAAAAACGTCTGAAGGGACTGTCTGATTTGAGTTACTCGAATGTCTTGTCGACTTATATTTAGCGGGTTTGGGTCACAATAACGTCTTTCTGAACTGTGATTTACCCGATTTGAATGACATAAACATTGATTAAAATGATCCTGAACTATTCCTGAACAGCCTTGCCCTTTATCAGAATGACCGATGAGACACTTTAAGACATCAAAAAATGTGTGGCTCTTGCTTTTTCTAGATTGATCTATCAAATTGACGGAATTAATTTCACTGCAAAAATTCGCCGAGATTGCCTCTACCGGCATCCTCATGCTCGGTGTTACGAGGTTTCCGCCCGGTGTTCCACCGTAATAAGACTAAGTGCAGTGTGAAGTGGAAAATTCTTCGTCATATAAGTGAAATACCCTTGAGTACGAAGTGAAACCCCAATCAAACAAAGACACAATCATATCTTGTTTTGTTACACTGAACCGTCACGCATTTGCATGTATTCTAGCTTTATTGGGCAGCTAGTCATCTTGCTTATATAAAACCTGCTTAATGCTTGTCGTTTCCACGAAGCGACAGAAGCTGAAAGGGTACATCTGGATTTCTACAAGTGAATAATTAATGTACCCATGAGTACAACAAATGTCATGACATATACTGAATTCGATAGATTTCCAATGATAAATGAAGAAAATGTAGAATTTCGCAACACTGGTTCAAAATACTTACCACAAACAATTATATCCTTGCGTCAATGTAAAACTAATATAATATAAAACTAATGTAATAACGTGGGGGTTCTTATGGAAAGAAACCATCAAATGACACAACACCCATCAAAGTTAAACATCAAAGAATTATATTTGGAGCCAAATCACAAAGGTACAATCGATAACTGTAAACGGGTGCAATAAACATGAACGGCGACTGGCCAATAACAGGGTTGGCCTTCTGTAACATACAATGCAATTATCAAGAGAAAGTCAAAGTTCGATAAAATGGCATTTACAAGATACATACACAATGTCCATAAAAACAAGTCTCAGATTCTTATCTGATCTGGTCACATCCACCTCTACTTAAGTTTGCTACGTCCTCCTGCAAAAATGTTAAAGATTTATAGGTCTAGGAATTTTATGAGGATTACTATGTAGTCCAGCAGTTGTTCTAGTTGATCGTCGCAAAGGCAAAGTAACTGGTTCTACACAACTGTTCATTTCACTATTAGGGGTTGGAGGTGGTGGTCTATGATAAACACTGAGTGGAGTGAACTTATAAAAAATCTCTTCTTCAGAAGAAGACACATCCTGTTCAATCACTTTAGGATTGTCTGATAATCTTCGATAATCCTTACGTTTCACAGTAAAGTTCTGTCGTGGAACTGGACATGGACGAACTGCAGCACGGTTAACAGTTTTAGTGTCACCAAAACCATCAGCTGGTTCTATCACATACACATCATTATTACCCTGTCTTTGAACAACCTTAAACACTTTGTCACCGAAAGCATCCTGTATCTTGTTACGTCCACGAATTCCATGATTCCTAAGATAAATTCTGGTACCAGGAGCTAAAGGTAAATCTTTGGCTTTCTTATCATAAAGTTTTTTCCTTATTTCTGTTGCAGATTTTGATCTTTCTGAAGCTAGTCTGTAGGCTTCCCTTAACCTTTCTTGATGAACAGTTACCCAATTGTCTGGTCCAACTTCATTATCAGAGAAATCACTACCACAAAGAATATCTACTGGTAACTTTGGATCACGACCAAACATAAGATAGAAAGGGGTAAATCCAGTTGTTGAATGTGGAGTTACATTGTAAGAGAAAACTAACTCACATAAATGTTCATGCCAACGTCTTTTCTTCTTGGGAAGAAGTGTTTTCATCAAGTCATGTAAAGTTCTATTAAAACGTTCACACTGTGCATTACCTTGAGGATGATATGGTGTTGTTCTGGATTTGTCGATACCATAAATTTTGCACAGATGAGCTATAATTCCAGACTCAAAATTTCGACCTTGATCGCTATGAATGCGTTTTGGTACACCATACTTCACAAACCATTCTTTCACTAGTATTTCAGCTACCGTCTCCGCTTTTTGGTTTCTGGAGGCTACTGCTACAGTAAATTTTGAAAATATATCCGTGATAACAAGGACATTCTCTAATCCTGTGCTGGAAGGTTCAAGAAGAGTAAAGTCTATAGCCAAAACTTCTAATGGACGAGTTGCTTGAAGATGTCCCATGGGTGTCCTGATTGGTACATACGGCATTTTTGCTAGAGTGCATCGATCACAATGTTCTATCCAATCTTTCACATCTTGATGGAGACCAGGCCAGTAGAAACGAGATCTGACCAAACTTTCGGTTCTATCTGCACCCTGATGTCCTGTGTCATCATGTAGACTTTTCAAAGCAACTTCTTTCAAACAAGATGGTAAAATAAGCTGTCTCACAGTTCCCTCTTTGGCATCTTGAATACTTCTAAACAGGAGGTTGTTTTTCTTGTGTATTCGATTCCACTGTCTAAGGAGTGTCATAACATTAGGGGTCAAGTCTTTTCTTTCACTTTTGTCTGGTCGACTTCCCCTATCAATAAATTTTAACAAAGTTCTAATATCTGGATCCTTACACTGGAGTTCAACTAGCTGATCCTCTGACAATACTGGGAAAGTACTTGCTGGTGTTGGTTCTTGAACTGTACAATAACAATGTATATCCTGATCCTGTTGTTGAATCAATATAGGAATTCGAGTTGTCTCAGCCTTCAGGGCGAACACAGAGACAATGTCAATATCAGGTTCTAACCGAGATAATGCATCTGCATTAGTGTTGTGTTTACCTGGGCGATATTTAATGTCAAAGTCAAAAGATGCTAAAGCAGATACCCATCTCTGTTCTAAAGCAGGCAGTTTAGTTTTACTCAAGATGTAGGTGAGAGGATTATTATCCGTTAAGACAGTGAAGATTGATCCCAATAAATAATCTCGAAACTTATCTGTAATTGACCATTTTAAAGCCAAAAGCTCTAACTTTTTACTACTACATCGTTCCATAGACTTATCAG
>JARFOD010088692.1:0-18185 GCA_031763545.1 Mopalia muscosa | reverse complement strand
ATTGCCTTTGGCCATTGATCTGATACAGGGACGCGTGAATGCAATCTAGGTACCTCATGTTGTATTTACCAGGGACTGCCGCTATCGGACGTTCGGTTGAGCACAGCTCTGTTATTAAGAATCATCTACTTGGTTACTAACTTTTACCGCATCCAGACGGTCTAAACTGGAAAACATTTCGCCGCCACCAAGAGTGAAGACTGGGGGGGAGGGGGGGGGGGCAAAGGGGAGAATCCGACAATGAATTATTCACTATTTGTTCTCAGTTGATTGATCAGTCTATTTCTGATGTATTCAGGGATGGTTTTGTGTACAATTTTGTTTCTTACTCACTCAACTGTTTTAGCTTCTGCCATTATCTTCATACAAGCTTCATTGTGATGTAATAAAAATATATATCACAGCTACAGGTATGCTATCTTACTTATTGACATACGCCTGTCATATTCGACAGGCAGATTTCTAAAAATGAACTAATGTATTTTAACATGATAAAGATAGGAAAACCAACAATGTTGACAGGCCAAATTCTTCCAAATAAGAATTTATGAGAGGCATAATTATATATCCAAACCAGGTTAAGTCACTGCTTATGGGGGTCGAGCAGTTGAACATAAATTGACAAGACATAGTGTGATAATTTAGCTCTGGTAGCAATTTGTGTTTTTTTAGTACACAAGGCACCTTAACTATAGTGTAAGTGGCTTCATGATTTCCAGCTCTGAGTGGGAAAGATAAAAACTATCTTAGTTACTTACATAGGTCCATAATATAGTTGGGGTTTTAGTTTACTGTGCTCAATAAAAAAACTCTGATATGAAAGTTAAGTGATTCCTGTTCACTACTATAGTATATACATGTATATTTGGGTTAGTTTAGCCCACAGCTGAATGTCTGATATTGAAATCAGGTGTGCTTTGCACACCTGCTTCATACCTGCAGCATTGACCATGACAAAATAATCCAGGAGCTTTAACAAAAGTAATGCTGCTGACAAAATAATCTCAGAAATTATTAAATACGCCGATAAGGAAAAGAATGAGCCGTGAGAATGTGATAAATTACTTAAATTGATTCTTTTACTCTGAATGCGAATACATCCTTATGTAAAATAAATGTTCCTGAATGTGATATAAATCAAGCTCAAGCAAGGGAGTATAGCTACATTTCGTGATTGTGTTTCTTCATGGATTTGGTATGTAGTGGTTCAGTTCATATCTCTCATCTACGATTAATCTGTAAATCACTACATCGTTTTTATTCCAATTTATTTCAAAGGAAAAGATTATATGACAATGTTTGAAAATGTTAGGAGAAATAACATGACACATTCTGGACATGAAGTAGTTACAGCATCTCACTGAAGGGAATACAGTTCACGCATATAACACTAAAATTGGATAAACTGACAAATGAATATAATGTTCAGTTATCAAGTAAAATACAACTGTTGCAGATTCTTTGATAATTTAACCGAAATAGTTCACGAAGTTGAAGTTTTTCAAATATCAACAGTATCCATGCAAATCAAGTATGCTGCTTATCCCCTGTACCATGTCATGTGATTGTGTCAGAAATAAATCATCTTGCCGCTCGGATGGTGAACGTTTATTTGTGGATAGTGATTTTGTTAGCTAACTTAGACAATGGAAGAGTGACCTACTTATAACTAATGTTCGTGTTTGGTACATACATATACCGTGTACATTTTCATTACTTTCCCTCGAGATGTCTGTAGGCTATCTATAACAACTCGAGATTAAGATCTCCTTGAAAAACTTTTTGCGGAAGTTTATCTAGAACATGGGATAATTCGTCAGTTTATGTCCATCGACAAACTTGGGCCATAATTCATAGAAATATATACGCTTGACCTATATCTACGTCACAATGTGCTCAGAAAAATTGATTTCCTCAAATTTAACCAGCTTTACCTTAATCATTTCCCTCTTGTGCACAATATCTTGTGCACTATACTTCCAGCTAGTGCAATCGTTACGAACTATCAATTTTAACGTCCAAGATACTAAATCTCAGTCTAGCCTACTGTAAAACAATAAATAACACGAGGACACTCTGTGTGTGTTAAATTATATGTATCTGTTGAGGGAACATTGTCAACAAAATGTCAACAACACGTTAGGGTGTGCCTGGCATAGATTTGTGTCATTAAAAAAATAATATAATTGGTAATATGGATATATTGTCAGAATAAAATAACTTATGAAATCTTTTTTAAGTAGAATTATTATTTCGTATCCTCCCATCTGCCTACACGTGATGTTAAAGTAGTACTACTTCGATAAGTCATAAATATGCCTGACTTCACCGACTCAATCCAGACATATAAATATCCATATTTTATTCATAGCTTATGAAATATATACTCGAGCAATTAAGTGGAGTGCGAATACATATATAGTTCTACTGATGTGGGTTTTCTGCCATTTCCTTCCGACCTCGCCCCACCTATTTTGATATCAAAATGTCGAGTACACTTCATTTCATATCTGCTCTTGGCAGCTTAACAGATTAACGTTCGCGTGTAAAAATCGATATATGGTGGCTCAACTTTAGATAACTATTCGCCTATAACATGTTAGCTATTGTATCATTGGAGGAAAGAGTGGTATTTTTTATCGAATTTTAACTCTGTTTGTGACCTTTATTCTGCGTCATAACTCTACTTACAGCAATGTATCAATTTTAAGTCTGAGATTTTCCAGAATCCCCGTAGACTAAATATCAGTCTAGCTTACGGTTATATAACAAATCACATTACGACACTGTTTCTATGTTAAATAATAAGTATCTGTTTCGACAACAGATTCCATACAAATAGCTGTGATGTTATCAACGCAAGCCACAACCTTTACGTCAATCTACCGAATATCACCGTCGATGATCAGGCATCTCTATGATCGATCCGGAAGCAACCAATGGTAAATGCATGGTAACTTAAACACAAAAGTAAAAATGCTAAAAACACATAAGGGTCTCGCCAACATATATTTGTACTAAAAAATAACCTTATTTTGCCTACGCAGGCCTCAACCTTTCCGTCGATGAACGGAATATCACTGTCGATGTACAAGCATCGGATTTATGATCGATCTGTTAACAATCAATGGTAACTTATATAAAAAATATAAATGTTAATAAATCAGCGATGAACATACTGTGCGAATAAAATAACTTTTGAAAGCTTTTTTAAGTAAAGGTATTCTTTTGTTTCCCCTCAACTGTCCCCACATGGTGTTAAAATATTGTTACTTCGATAAGGCATAAATATGCCTGACTTCACCGACTCATTTCAGACATTTAACTGTCCATATTTTATTCATAGCTTATTATTCTTTCGTTTCCTCTCAACTGCCCCCACCTGATGTTAAATTAGTGTTACCTCGATCAGTCATAACTATAACTGACTTCAACGACTCAATCCAGGCATTACCTATCCATATTTTATTCATAGCTTATTAAATATATACTCGAGCAATTAAGTGGAGTGAGAATACATATATAGTTCTACTGATGTTGTTTTTCTGTCATTTCCTTCCGACTTCGCCCCACCTATTTTGATATCAAAATGTCGAGTACGCTTCATTTCATATCTGCTACTGGCAACTTAACAGATTAACTTAAATCGATATATGGTGGCTCAACTTTAGATAACTGGTTTGTTATCGAATTTTAGCTTTGTACCACTCGCGCTAGTCGCTGCGAAAAGCCGTGTTCTCAAACGTTTGACCGAATTCATCTCCGTACAAACCCAGTAATCTGATTGGGAATAGAATCAGAAGTCATAGAAACCTGTTTATAACATATATACTTCCCAGAATCATCAGCTCTTGCATTGTAACACCGCTAGGCGTAATGAATTAGAATTATTACACTATAAAACGTTGCTTGTGTACAAACGCATCACTTAGTTTAATAAAATTAATCGGACTTTAACCGCAACTACATCAGATTAAGTTTTCTAACGTCATAGACTGCCGAGTGTGGCAAAAATCTGTTCAGTCATTTACGCGTGTACATAGTGACAAACACACCACAACAACCCACATAGAAAGCAACACAAAACACTGTCTGAGAATAAATGTTGTCTAACGAGCGACCAGCTAATACAACACCCAAAATTATTTTTTTTACGTGTACATGGGACACTCTTAATTATGATATAATTATTTTAAAATTTCTTTATTTCCATATTTACATATTACAGTTCCGGTCTCGCATCATGTCATTTGACTGACTTACAACTGTGCTTGCCTAGTATCGTGTACCTGGAGTGATGTTTTTCTACGTTGGTTTCTTATCGTGTCATTTCATTGGTATATCTCTGTGCTTGTCTGGTATCGTGTAACTGGGGTGATATATCGTTGTACTTCTCGCGTATCATCTAACTGGAGTGGTATATCACTGTGCTTGCCTTCTATCGTGTAACTGGAGTGATTTTTTTTTCTGCGTAGGTCTCTTGTCGTGTCATTTCACTGGCATAGCTCTGTGCTTGTCTCGTATCGTGTAACATGAGTGGTATATCACTGTGCTTGTCTCGTATCGTGTAACTGGAGTGATTTTTTTCTGCTTTGGCCTCTTATCTGTCATTTCACTGGCATAGCTCTGTGCTTGTCTCGTATCGTTTAACATGAGTGGTATATCACTGTGCTTGTCTCGTATCGTGTAACTCGTGTGGTATATCACTGCGTTTTTTTCGTATCGTGTAACAGGAGTGCTATATCACTGTGCTTGTTTCTTATCGTGCAACTGGAGCGGTATATTACAGTGTTTTTCTTGTATCGTGTAACTAAGTGGTATATCACTGTGCTTGTCTCGTATCGTGTAACTGGAGTGGTATATCACTGTGCTTGTCTCGTATCATGTAACTGGAGTGGTATATCACTGTGTTTTTTTCTAGTACTGTGTAACTGGAGTGGCATATCACTGTGCTTGTCTCGTATAGTGTAACTGGAGTGGTATACCACTGTGCTTGTCTAGTATCCTCTAACTGGAGTGGTATATCACTGTGCTTGTCTCGTATCGTGAAACTGGAGTGGTATATCACTGTGCTTGTCTCGTATCGTGTAACTGGAGTGGTATATCACTTTGCTTGTCTCATATCGTGTAACTGGAGTGGTATATCATTGTGTTTTTCTCGTACCGTGTTACTGGAGTGGTATATCATTGTGTTTTTCTCGTATCGTGTAACAGGAGCGGCATATCACTGTGATTGTCTCGTATCGTGTAACTGGAGTGGTATATCACTGTGTTTTTCTCGTATCTTGTAACTGAAGTGGTATATCACTGTGCTTGTCTCGTATCGTGTAACTGGAGTGGTACATCACTGTGCTTGTCTCCTATCGTAGATTTGGCATTAGTTAAATTGAAGCAAAAAAAAATCAATATAATAAATTAGGAGTGATGTAAGAGATGACTTCAGGGAATCGGGAGGTACAAAATCGTGATGTAAGATATCTCATCGTGAGAACAAGCTAAAAAAAAACACACGCGCTATATTTAATTCTAGTTGGACCATAATATTAGTTTTAATCTCGTTGCTAGGTTTCGTGCTGTCAAACTAATTGTTTGAAATATAGGCAAACCATTTGTCTTCTTATTTCAACATAACTTGTTACTTTGTAGGTCAGTCATACGTAGAATAGAGTAGTATATAGGCCAGAAGTCAGCTTCTCTACCATTAGACATAGTAAAATGCAAATTTGTCTTACAAGAGACTAGAAATAGGTGGTGTCAAATTTGTTATTACGTATTGTGATGTGGCGGGTCATCGCAGTTGCTATATAAAAGCTAATTTTGCTTGTTAAATTGCCAGAATGCTATTGAGCCCCTTTCAGTCGATTATAGTACTACTGTGTGTGGGGTATCTGACTCGGAGTCGATTGTTAATGCTACGAAGATTGATACAAACTAAGCCAGTCTTATACAAGACCATTATCTCTTTGGGTTCATACAACAGTCAATCTGTCAACTCTTCATTAAGAAGCTACCTCTGGCTTAACAAACATAGCGGAATATAAATAGAATTGGCACTATACGTCTGTTGTCAGTTATCTTTGTTAAATTAGGTATATGCATACTTACAACACACTACCACATCACACCACATTGTTCCTACTGACAAGACACCAGGCAAAGGCCAGTTAGATCTGGCAAAGTACATAACCTGTGAGATTGTCTTACCTAACGCAAAACAAGCGAACTTAATGTTCTGTCAATAAGTAGACAAATCATGAGTGATCAAAGAAACAGTAAAATTCCGTTCGTCAGTGTGTAATAGCTGTTTATATTTGTTATAATAAACTATGCGAAGTATACACATACCTAAACCAACGCAATTAGTTCAGTTTAATGGGTTGTCTAAAACTTAAAAGGACTGTCATCTATTGCGAGTGATGTAATCTGTCTGAACTCACGGACACTACCGAACAATGCCGAAACACATTCATCCAAGCGAATTACACGACAGATTGTGTACAGATGTGGTGTCCATTTCCGGAAAGTTTACTCGTGACGGAAACTGTCAAGAAAAACTTAAATGTCTCTATCCATATTGGAATCCGACTGATATAGAGTGTGAATAGAAATTTATTACCTAGTCAGGATTCTATATTTCTATGTGTTTTTGGCTATGTGGTTAAGAGCCGGTCTTGCTAGAACTGATGGTGGCAGGTCTTATAACAGCTAAGCACCTGTAACGCCTCTGAATATCTATAAGACACAGCGGTACTTCTGCTCACCTGTGACTCGAACCCTGTGTCGGACGAAAAGTTAGTCTAACATGGTAGTACCCCCTCAACCCCTTCAACCCGCCACCCCTCACCCCCAACTCTATTCTACATAAATATTGCTTTGTTCATAAGACCGATTGCTTGGTATGTTTATATATGCAAAAGGTTCCATTAAGGTTTCACATAGATCATTAACTTATTATTCCTTACGTAAATACTGTGTAAATCCAATAGGAAACCTCGTAAAAATCACACCTGTGGTTGCAATAGTTACATCCTGTAACCATCTCGTGTAATCTACCTGAGGCCAACTGAAGGACTCGAACCTGTGAGAGGCATGTCGAAGGATGATAAGTAGGCCGGCAATACTGACATGGGGCAGTGAATACCTGGTATGAACAAAGTTCTTTAACCTCTGCGTTATATGGCAGAGGGATGTAAGAATGTGAGTAATCGACATTAATAGTTGATTAAACAGTCAATTGTTACCAATAGGCCATGACTGGTTATTTGCTATCCAGTTATATAAGATCAAACGCTGACGTTACCTGGCTGTTCACACAAAAACTTTACTCAATTATAGAGTTATCAATAACACTACATTTCCACCACTAAGTGTGTGGTACATTACGTTGAACAAACCTGTATGGACGCTGTCTTTTATCGTCAGGTGATATGAGCATATGTTTTATCGCCAGTAATAGTTTATTAAACAGTCTGTTATTGCCTTTCGCCATTGATCTGATACTGGAACGCGTGAATGCAATCTAGGTAGCTCATGTTGTATTTATCAGTGACTGCCGCTATCGGACGTTTTGTTGAGCACAGCTCTGTCATTAAGAATCACCCACTTGGTTATTAACTTTTACCACATCCAGACGGTCTAAACTGGAAAACATTGCACAGCCACCAAGACTAAAATGTCTCGGAATGTTACTGCGAATATGTTTGGAAAATATTCACGAAGCTGAAGTTTCATATATGCCACAGAGTGACAGGTACGTCATATTATGTTGTCTGGTCCAGTCTATAGTCTTAAAACATTTAGTGAAATATATTTTAAAAAATTAGACAAATTTTAAAAAATCATCAATTTTTAATGATTGTTTTGTTAGACAGGAACAATTGATCAAAACATATAAATTTCTATTAAACTTCAGGTCTATTTGAACGCACAATAACACTAGATTTTACACTATTAACGAGGGGGGGGGGACAAAGTCGAGAATCCCGCAGTAAATTAGTAATTTTTTGTTTTAATTGATTGATCAGTCTATTTCTGATGTATTCAGAGATGGTTTTCTGTGTACAATTTTGTGTTTTACTCACTCACTCATTTTAACTAATTCAGTACTTTTTAGCTTCTGTCATTATCTACAGGCAAACTTCATTGTGATGCTATCTCTGCGAAATAAAACAAAATAATGCAGTTGCAATTAGTGACAAAAATTGACATACCATAATTACAAACAGAATCGCATAAAGTTTTATGATAAATCTTGGTGAATGTTCTGTTCCTGCTTCATGACTACATACCACAGCAAAATTGTCTTTCTCTACATCAAAAATATATATCACAGCTACAGGTATGCTGTCTTGTTTAAGTACATAGTCTTAGCTCCGTCCACCTGTCTAATTTGACCTGTGTATTATAGGCCGTATTTGCTATTACATAATAAAGAAGAGCAATGCCTTATCAAGTTCTAATTCTACCTCGTCAATAGTCTACGTCACAAGGAATCACGTGAGATGGTACGCGCATGCTTCGTCTTCTTCAGTGTGCCGCTAGCTTTGGCAAGTAGACAGACGTGTTTGCTGCTCTGTCTCTTTAGTAATAGAACAGTACAGACCCTGTACTGTTAACTGCCGTAGACCCTACGGTTTATTATACATTAAAGCTTGACCCAAGCTAAAGTGTTTAATACACTATACACCAATTGCATTTACGGTTTATCGCAATTATATTGCATTGAAAAGCCTTACACGTTGTCATAAACTATGAGCACGACCCGTGAATCTCATGACTTGATTTCGATGGAATTCGATGAAAGTGAATTGCTTCGTTTACCGAGCGATGACTCAAATTCACAAAATAACCAAAACAAGCCACCGGCTACTACGGGTACTCTATGTACGCCGACACTAACCAAGTTGTTAGAGGCTGTTACAACCACACAGCAAAGTCAACAGCAAAGCATTGATCTCATGGCTCAGTCTATAACTCAAATGAGTGCAGCCTGGCAAACTATAGCCAGCACTTCAAAGCCGGTTTCAAGAGCAGAACCGGGAGAGCCACCATGTAAACAACCGAGACCCTCGACATGTGTTAGTGACGAGGAAGACGAGCAATGTCTCTTAGCAGATCCCCAAACACTAATAACCTCTGTCACAAATGACTCTTCTGATACAGACATTTTGGACGAAATTTCACAGGACCTCAACGAGGGTGAGGAAACGGCTAGTAGTATTAACGAAAACTTGGCCACAATTGTTGACAAACGCTGGGGGAGTAAACTGGCTGATGAGAAATTAAAAGAAAAACTCAAAAAATACAATCGGCCGCAAAATTGTGCTAAAATGCTCGTCCCCAAGGTTAACACTCAGATTTGGCGCAAACTTAGCCCTTTAACAAAGAGGTCTGACCTGAGACAATCAAACGTCCAAAAAACTCTGCTTAAAGCTTCAATTGCTATAGCTCAGCTTACAGATCAATTACTTAGATCAAAAAACACCGGCTCACCAGTTGAGTATAAGTGTGTAATTCCAATGGCCACAGATGCCATTGCTTTACTCGGCCATGCAAGTTATGACTTATCGATCCGGCGACGTGAAACAATAAAGCCAAATCTGGGTATTGATTATTCTAGCATTTGTTCCCAGGATGTTCCAATTACAGATTCGCTTTTTGGGGATAATTTGCCTCAGGTCTTAAAAGAGGCTAAAGAGGCGAGTCGTATTGGGCAACAAGCTGTAAACGGACCAGGTCGTAAAGATCAGCCATGGAAATTTAAAAACCGTAATCGGCATCAAACATACTCCGGCAATGGAAAGAGACCTTTTTTAGGTCGGAAGAAAGGCCAGTACGGCTACAACCAGAAACGGGAAGGAGACCGGAAATAACTCCTACACCCTCACAGATAGAGGTGAGTTCACGTCAAACTGACTATAAAAATGAACAATTTCAAGTTTCTAACAATGTTTTATCAAACACAAATAATGCTAATTTTAAAGCAGGCCAAGTCAGTTCGTTTTTAAAAAACTGGCAGAAGCTTACATCCGATAGAGAGATACTTACGACAGTTCAAGGCGCAACTATTGAGTTTATACAAAAGCCTTATCAAACAGCATATAAGAAAACAAGCTTCAATGAACATGAACTGAAAATAATAAGTAACGAAATTAAAAGCCTACTTGGAAAAGGTGTTCTGGAACAATCACAGCACGAATGTGACCAGTTTATATCGCCTATTTTCATTCGAGCCAAAAAAGATGGCTCTTATCGGCTTATTTTGAACTTGAAGGAGTTGAATTCTTTCGTTGTTTACCGCCATTTTAAAATGGACTCCCTCTCATCTGCAGTTAAACTTATGACGGAAAACTGCTACATGGCATCAATTGATCTCAAAGATGCGTACTACTCAGTGGCTGTAGCCAAGAGCTATAGGAGGTATCTCAAATTTGAGTGGCTTGGTAAACTTTATGAATACACGTGTCTTCCTAATGGCCTGGCGTCATGTCCTAGAACTTTTACAAAATTGTTAAAACCTGTTCTTGCCAGTCTTAGATGCAAAGCTCTCTTATCGTCTGGTTATATTGATGACATATATCTCCAAGGAGATACATACACGGAATGTTGTTTCAATATTAATGAAACTATTAAAACATTTAGCTCATTAGGGTTTATGGTACATGTCAGAAAGTCTGTTTTAGTACCATCACAGCAGATAAAACATCTTGGATTTATCCTTGACTCTATCAACATGGTTGTTAAGCTTACACCTGACAAAGATCGCAATGTTAAGTCACAGTGTAAACAGTTGTTGCATAATCTAAACCCAACTATCAGAGAAGTATCTACTGCCACAGGCACCATAGTGTCGTCATTTCCTGCAGTTCTGTACGGGCCGCTCCATTATCGATATTTGGAGAGAGATAAATGTCATTATTTAACGTTAGCTAAAGGCAATTATGATGCTAAAATGACATTGTCGAATAGCTCAAAGATTGAATTAATTTGGTGGTCTCAGTCATTAGACAAGACGCCAAAGCCTATTAATCACCCAAAACCAGATATTACCATGCACACGGACGCCAGTATGATAGGCTGGGGTTGTGTTGTTAATGGCACTGTAACTGGGGGGGAATGGACTTTAGAAGAGTCCACAGAGCATATTAACTATCTAGAGTTATTAGCAGCTTATTTGAGTTTAAAAAGTTTTTCAAAAGTCCTGGAAAATAAACACATACGTCTAATGATGGACAATACAACTGCAGTAGCAGCTATTAACCATATGGGTACAAGCCACTCTTTTAAATGCAATGACATCACTGAAAAAATATGGTACTGGTGTTTAAAAAAAGATGTTTGGCTTAGTAGTGCACATATACCAGGCGCACAGAATTGTGTAGCTGACAAGGAATCCAGAACCTATTCAAACGAAAAGGAGTGGAAACTGAATACGAATCTACTAAAATGTGCATTGGCTAAGATTAAATTTAGTCCTGAAATTGACCTATTTGCGTCACGCATAAATTATCAGTTTGACAAATATGTGTCCTATAAACCTGACCCAAATGCCTATGCCATTGATGCATTCTCACTAAACTGGGAACATTTAATGTTTTATTCTTTTCCACCTTTCAGTGTGATATCCGGTGTCTTGATGAAGATCACCCAACAGAGGGCGACGGGTGTCATAGTGGTTCCACATTGGCCAACCCAAACATGGTATCCCAAACTTTTAAGGATGTTGGTGACCCATCCCATACTTATGCCCAGGGGCAAATCAACGCTATATCTTCCCAACCATCCGTCGAAACCTCATCCACTTCAGGCGAAATTGACACTCATGGTGTGCCTCTTATCTGGAGATCAATCCAAAATTCAGGTATTTCACCAGCAGCTGCTGAATACATCATGTCATCCTGGAGGAGAGCAACACAGAAACAATATCAATCCTTCTTGTCACGCTGGGAATCTTTCTGTGGGACTAGAAACGTTAATCCAGTTTCGCCATCTTTAAGTATAGCGATTAATTTTTTGGCAGACTTGGCTAAAAATGGGCTGAGTTACAGTTCTGTTAATACAGCCAGATCGGCTCTATCAGCGGTTATTATTTTACCAGATGGTACAAATTTTGGTTCACACCCTATGGTCCGGAGGCTTCTGAAAGGTGTGTTTGAAGAAAAACCAAGTCTTCCTCGTTATGTTCAAACTTGGGATGTAAGTCAAGTGTTTTGTTATCTCCGGGCTAATTCATCGAGTGATATGAGTTTAAAGGATCTTTCACATAAATTAACTATGTTACTTGCTCTACTTACGGCACAGAGATGCCAGACGTTACAGCTGCTAAGTATTGACAATATGCAATTGTCTACTACTAACTGTGTCTTCACAGTAAACGCTGTATTAAAAACAACTAGGCCTGGGAAGCACCTTGAGCCAATTGAGTTATTAGCTTACCCTCAGGATAGGAGGCTATGTATTGTGACTTGTTTAAATGAATACCTACAAAGGACAGAGCCTTTGCGTGGAAGTGAAAAAAGGTTGTTGATTAGCTATCAAAAGCCACATCACAGTGTGTCCAGGGATACTATTTCCAGATGGGTAAAATGTGTTTTATTAAAGTCGAATGTAGACACAAATGTGTTTAAGGCGCACAGCACACGATCCGCGGCTGTGTCTGCTGCAAGCCAAGCTGATACACCAGTTGACGTAATATTAAGCAGAGCTGGATGGACTTCTGAGAAAACTCTGGCAACTTTCTATAACAAAACTGTTAACAAATGCAATTCTGGACAGACTTTATTCAACAAAAGTAGTTAATTCGCAAAAGACTTGTTCATACAATTCTGAGATGGAGTTTCTTGATCTGTAAATGTTGAAAATATATTCTATTGTTAATTGTACATTGCACCGTTTTACAGACTCTTATTATTTGTGGCCACATGCTTTAAAATCTCACGTGATTCCTTGTGACGTAGACTATTGGCGAGGTAGAATTAAATAATCAAACGATACTTACCTGTAAGGTGAAGTGTGATTGTGATTCTACCGAGTTATAGTCAGGGAACATAAGAATTACGTGCCCTCCCGAAATAAAATCAGCACTCTGTTTCTCATATTCATCAGTTCTTGGATTTTCCCAACCCTGGGTCACTGTCGCGACGTTAATAGTCTACGACTGTGGCCACAACTTTACAGACTGAAGACGAAGCATGCGCGTACCATCGCACGTAATTCCTATGTTCCTTGACTATACCTAGGTAGAATCACAATCAAACTTCACCTTACAGGAAAGTATCGTTTGGTTATTCCATTATATGTACAGTGCGTGATACGTGTCGATGTATCAGCTCGAGTTGTCTCAGGTCAGACTGCAGTATCAATCGAGCTCGAAGAGCGAGATTGATACGCAGTCCAGCCTGAGACAACCAGAGCTGATACAACGACACGTAACACGTACGATTTTTGGTACAAATTTGACAAACTTTCTGCGAAGATCACTTGACAGAGGCAAAGTACAACTTAAATACTATTTAGTCCGAGATTTAAAATGATCCTATGTTAATATAAATTGTGAATCACATTACTACACCAAGGGAAACCCCAATGACTCAGCTGGCCGAGCATATAAATTTGTTCTATAAAATTACACACCCTAGAAAAAACATTCAACAAAACATAGTTAAATTCCAAACATCAACTAGCGGCTTTATTTTGTTTAATTAGAATGTATATTGGATTTCATCCAAAAATCAAAACAGGAATGGAACAAATTGTCCGGTTGCCAAGTGTTGATCTGCTACACAAGGTCGAGAGATTTCCCCTGTCATGTTATGGGGCTGTCATATAGAATGTAAACATTGAAAGCATTCCCGCTCCAGACCGTACGTATATGAACCATCTGATATCGATACATAAACGAAGCGGCTGTATCTCTGTGGTGAGACTCATAGGTATATGATAAAAAATATATATATTTGACAGAAGAATGGCCTCAACCGTCAGGGCCTCCAGGTAGACCTTTTATATCAGATCGCTCCCCCAGAATCTTACAATCCCGGAGAACGTATTGATCACAACCTCAAACCAATGGCTAACAGTCATTCCAGTTTTATAAAAACAAAAAACACACTGAAATTCAGGTTGATAAAGACGTCATATTAGTTACACTTGACGTAGATTCTATGTACACAAATGTCGATATTGAGGTATGACTTCGTTCTGTTAAAAATGGTTTTTATACTACTGAGATATTGTAACTGTTGGAACTCCGCTTGAAATGTAACGATTTTGAGTTCAATGACTACATATAACAGCAAACTAAGGGTTGTGCTAGGGGTAAACGGTTTAGCCCCAGCTTTGCTTCTATTTATATGACAGAATGAGAAATTGAAGTCCTTGGAAAGTGTGCTAAGCAGCCCCTGTTGTATCTTAGATATTTGGATGACATATTCATACTCAGGCAGCATTCCAGAGATAATGTTGATCTCTTAATTGCCACTGTTAACCAGCGAGATACTAACATTAAACTCGAGTCCACTATTTGCTTGGATAGTGTAGACGTTTTAGATGTTACAGTATACAAGGGTCCTAGTTTAGGTACAGTAGGGTTTTGGGATTTTAAGGTGTTCTTCAGACCTACAGATACCCACCAACTACTAAATCGTTTTATCCTCCCCATACCTCCAACGGATTTATTAAATCACAAGTAATAATGTTTCACATAAATTCTAGCACTCTTGCTACCTTCAATCAGACCTGCATGTTCTGATACCCTTAAGGCCCTTATCCCAAGAGGATATACTAGGCGACTTCTTCGCCAAATCCAATCCCAAACCCTCAGACAGCTAAACAGCTATAAATTAGAACAAATGTTATATATATAACCAGCTCATAGAAGAAAATACCATAATCTCCTTGTCACAGTGTCAGGCAGGTCCTCAAAGTGTTTTTCGCACCATGGAGATAAAACGATATCAATTTTTGTATTGATACTGTCTGTTAAATGATAAATACTTACTTTGTATACGAAACTTTCATAGTTTCATACTCACCGTTGCGTGACGCGTGAATCAGCCCACGAATGTTAATTGAGTATCTGTGATTTATCAGACTTAATTCTGGAGGGATTAACTTTGAGTATTTGAAACGTTTGAACAAAATTTTCAGATATTATTTAAATTACGGTCAGGGTTTGTTTTTCATAGCCAATAAAAAAACAATTATCCCACAAATGTTAGACACATATTTCAATAGTAGTTTGGTGAGTCCATGACATCTTCAAATCACGAAGGCAATGAACACATTTTACTTCGCTTCGCATTTTTGCGCATGGTTTCGCAACTTAGCAAAACGCATCGCAATTTCGCCCATCACTTTGAAACCTCGCGCATCACCTCACAACTTCGCGCATCGCCTCACCATCTTACGAGGGACTTTTTGCAAAGCCGTAAACGACTTCGATACTAATATCTGGTTTAAACAATATTTATTGAAGTTAAGGATTGATGAACAGGCTAAAGCCTATATTAACATCTCTCTACTAATATCTTCCGCCGTTGGGAACACGGTCGCTACAGTTAATACGCAATTTAGAACAATTTGCTCATATATATAGGCATAGGCGAAACCGTTAGCTGCAATCACAGGGCGACACCTCCTTGGCATAGACTGAATGTCTATGAAATCGGGCACGTGGAATCCTAACCCATTCTTCATGCAGTGTATGGGACAGTTACAGAAGTGTCTGAGGCGCTGGGTTACGCTGGTGTAAACATCTGTCCTGTTCGTCCCTGAGATGCTCAATTGGGTTTAGATCTGGTGATCTTGATGACCATGGTAACACATAAATGTTCTCATCCGCTATGTATCCCAAAGTTAAAAGTACCGAATGCGGCCTTGCATTTTCCTGCTGAAGCTCTACCTGCCATAGTGGAAAGCATTCGAGGGCGCAGAATTTCATCCCGATAGCGATGTCAGATTGCCTAGAACAAGCACCAGTTCCCTCCAGCCTGTGTGGGATATGGCTCCCAACATCATGGTCGACTTGGGCGAAGAAGTTTCTCAAGTTCCAACCCTGTAAGTCGGGTACCAGCTAGCGCTGAGAGCGAAATCGAACACAAATGAGTGGCAGAAATATAACCAAGGGCGGGTGAAGAAATATTTGAAGTAGGTGGTCAAATATTTCTACATCCGCCCTTGTCACAGACCACCAACTTCAACTATTCAAATATTTCTACATCCGCCCTTGTCACAGACCACCAACTTCAACTATTCAAATATTTCTACATCAGCTCTTGTCACAGACCACCAACTTCAACTATTCAAATATTTCTACATCCGCCCTTGTCACAGACCACCAATTTCAACTATTCAAATATTTCTACATCCGCCCTTGTCACGGACCACCAACTTCAACTATTCAAATATGTCTACATCCGCCCTTGTCACAGACCACCAACTTCAACTATTCAAATATTTCTACACCCGCCCTTGTCACAGACCACCAACTTCAAGTATTTCTACATCCGTCCTTGGTTATATTTCTGCCACTCATCTGTGTCATAATAATTACCGCTCAAATCCTGGTGAAACTGGCCGCGCCATTCGATTAAAACCAGAAGCTGGCTTACCCCATGCCTTACGTACAGCCCGCTTTTCATAAACCTAGTGCCATTTTGAATGTCTACATGTAGTGATATCCGCTAATACAGCGTAACTTGTGCGGTCGTAGCAAGACAAATTATACAACTGTATAAATACACCGGGACTATGCTTTGATGTAATTTAGCTGAACATTAATCCAATTGCCTTTTTATGGATACCAGTGACCCAAATCCAAAAACAAACAAATAATAAAGATATTAACAAGTTTAATCATTTTTAAATAAATAGATTTGTTCAATGTTATGTTGACCTACATAACCTATTTTCAAATTGTTATGCACCTTTAGTTTTTTGTAAAAGGAGAGCACACTCGTCACTTCCTGGTAAGACAGTAATGGTGCTGGTGTATCCCAAAGTTCCCAATCTCCGTATAAACTTGATGGTTACAAAATGTGGCCACGCATTATATATAGCCCAGTGATTGTTCTCGATGCGTGTGTGAGTGGGCAAGTCACGTGATCACAGTATGATACACACTGGGTCTATACATTCTTAAACTTTTGGTGAACAAAAAAAAGACTTCAATCTATTTTTTGTATAATAGCCTGAAGTATTAACAAATTACAAAATGCCATTAATCGTAACTGTGACATACTGGTACTTATAGACAGGTCATTTAATTATATTTATATACCAATCTGCATGGAGAATAGACACAGTAAAGATACTGTTATAATAGAGTAAGGTGACTACTCCAAAGAAGGACGAATTGAGTCAATATGAATTTTTCATCCTTCTTTGGAGTAGTCACCTTACTCTAGTATGTTGTCAATCCCAAAAAGTAAAAAATGCCTGGGATTATATGTGTTTTCAAATGCCCCACAATACACCGGGAAGGCAGGTCTGTATTTAGACTAACGATAAGTTTGTCGGTAGGATTATAATGACCGATTGCAGCATAAAGAAGAAAAACATGTTGGTCCTATATTACACTGCGGAGGGACTTTGGCGCGTCATTTCGAACGAAGAACGTCTGGCATAAATACACCGGCATATATGGCAAGCCGCTTTATCACTTCTACCGTAATTATACATATGTTGAATCCTTTCCCACATGTGTGAAATTCTTTTTCACATATGTGAAATTATTTTTCACATATGAAAAATAAATGACATCATTAAACATATGTGAAAAATAAGTTACCAGCCAAGGGGTTCAAGATACGCCCACTGCAAGTTGTTGGTTTGGCACCACCAATAAGGCAGAAAGTTGTTTTTTACGTCTAAAGAGGCAGGAACTTGTAAGCTTTGCCATCTCCAAAGGATTAACACATTTATACCTTTAAAAGTTATGGCCCGGACAAGGTTTTTAGTATTATGGACAATGGTGACCTTGACCTTCACTCAATTACCTTGGATATAGGTCATGACACACCCCCTAGTCATAAGGAACATTTGTGCAAAGTATAACCTTCAATGTCTTCGTTTAAAAGTTATGGCCGACAAGGTTTTTAGTATAATGGACAATGGTGACCTTGACCTTGACTCAATGACCTTGGATCTAGGTCATGACCGGGGGGGGGGGGGGGGGGGGGGGGGGG
>JARFOD010088691.1:0-33451 GCA_031763545.1 Mopalia muscosa | reverse complement strand
AATGAAGCAAGCAATGGTTCATTCTTAAAAACTAATATTATGGTCAGTCTATGATAAAAAATATTTCTGACAGCGTATGAGAATCCTTTTCTGACTATCTTGTGTAGAACATATGCATACACTGTAGACATGCGATGTACATGGGTCTTATAGTTTGCGTAAACTGTGACCGTTTGCGTGAATTTTCGTTTGCTAGCTTCCACATAACCTGGAGGACCATTCGCATGAAAAAATAAGGCCTGCAACATGCCAGGAAAAAGTAGGGAATTCGGAAATCTCATTGCCGGGAAAAGAGCAACCCAGAGGTTAACCAAAAAAACTCTGTTATAGAGGTTGATTTCTAGCTGAACACATATCGCTGGGCATCGATGACAGCTTGCTGATGAACTGTGTATATATTTCCTATATCATACCTTATCACAAGTGCCACGCTTGTACAGCCTTTAATTTGAATGTATTTTTATTTCTGCTTGGATCATTAGGTTACTATCCAAATGAAGTATAGAAAAAAAAAAAAAACAACCCAAAAACAAAGAAATCGATTATGTGAAGAGGTAGACAGTTTCCAAACAAAATATATATTTTTTTTAGAAAGAGGACATTTGTTTTTCACTGTAAGTCATTTGGGTGTGGAATTGAAAGTACAAGGTTATCCAGATTATTTTCCCGTGATTGTACGCAAATGTCAAGGTAAGCTGCAAGATTAGTCTGCATTGCAGGGAGGCTTTCTTTCCCTTCTGCCGCCTTTCGCCTGGACAAATGCACTGAAGACAAGTCACTGAATCCCCGCGGTGGCCAACGATCAAGCAGCATGAACTTACGTCGGTTAACATTGTGAGTGGCCTCTTGTGCTTTTGCCAGTTGTCATCAGTTCAAGTGAAAGCCAATTTAGTTAGTTCATATTTTAATTTATCAACAGCAACCTTTTCTGTTTTGCCAAACTATTCCGTTTCTATTTTGCTTGGGGAAATAGTATGTAGGGAAGGCGTCTATACACCACAATATGTGGGACAATAAAAACCTGTACGATATTTTTTCCTTATAGTTTAACATGACAGAATTATATCATATGATATTTTTTGTTGTACATTTACAGTGTGAAAGTAGCCCCTATACAACAGACAGTACATACCGTACCCTACTGTTCTATCAGTTTTGTTTGTATTAATACACTTTTTGGGAATTTTGTTATTCATTGGATAAAAGAGAAAAACTATAAACTACTATCAAATTAGGAATGAATGAAAATTAAATTTATTCTTTTTACATTGATTTTACATAAATACGAAGCAAAAATTCACAAAGGTGTGACAATATCTCTGCTGGCGTGCTTACTCTTGACTAGCTGCTGATCAGAACGTCCTTACATAAGGGAGGTAACTGACCTGATTGTTTTAGCCAATCAGATGGTGTTTCGTTTGGCAGGCAATGAAGGCTCTCTTGACAGGTGAACAGACGATAAATTTACATCAAATTTATATTTTTAATATTTGATATTTCATTAAATTCAGTGTTTTACAACAATTGTTTTTTTACAAGTCCGTTGCCAGTGTTATTTTAGTGGTATTATAGTGGTAGGCCTATAGTCATATGGCTATTGGAGTGGATACAAGTAATGGCGAGAAAAAATTGAAACTCTTGGATATTGCCAGGAAAGTTTACATTTTGCTTGCCGTGGCCTGCAAGTAGAGTTGCAAAGTTATTACCTCGCTCAAAAATCCTAAGTAAAATGATATATAATTTATATAAATACATTTTTTTTTTACATATACGTACACCAGCTGGCTTGGTTGTTGCCCCTTCATCGTCCCAAGACATCTTCACTATATTCAGGCCTTGGAGTGTTTCTGACAGAAAATATGGGAAAAGACATGAGTAAATTTGGGAAAATATAGTAATTATGTTTAAATTGCAAGTGCTCCTAAAAAAACAAACTGAGTAGCTAGCAGGTCCACCTCTTAAGGCATATTTTGAAGAGACAAATATGCTCATAATGCCAAAATCACCTTTTCCTACTAAATTTCAAGAAGTCTTTTTACTTCAAATAGTGAAAGTAATAGTGCTTACATATGACCACTGTGCATTGTTGGCCATATTTTTTGGTGAAACTTTATGGGAAACTTCATGTGCTGCTGTACGACACGTTTTTGCCTTTACAAATATATTCAATTTTCTGTCTTTTTTGTGGTTTTAATTAATACCTTAATAAGAAGTCCTGGCAAACTTTGTCCACTTCATACAAGTCTGTGTCGTACAGCAGCACATGTCAAAGTTGCATCGCAAATGATAAGAATTGAGCTTCATTTCCTTAGCCGCGTTACATATTCTCGGTTTTAGCACGCATGCGCGCAGAGGGAAATATTGAACTGTTTGAAATGAGTAGCGAATTTCTGGATATTGATGCTAACAATGGCTGGTTTATGTGAAATACCGATGACAAAGTATCAGAAATGACTTATTGATACTTTATGCCACTATGCAAGTATTAACCCGATTTTGAGCCCAAGGGCTGCCTAGAAGGATTTATCGGAGGGATTGAGCCTGCTTCCTTCCTGCATGATGAGGCATCGCATTATGACATTGATACCTGACATAACATGGGATCATGGCCCAAAGAAAATGATTGTCCACTTCACACTGTACACAGCCTTATTACGGTAGAAAACCGAGAGATAACCTCGTAAAACCCACCCCTGTGTTTGCCGGAGCAATAACGCGACTGGCTCATATACCTGATGATCCACAGATGGACTCGATCCAGTGAATGGTACAAAGAAGCAGGTTCAGTTTAGTAAGTGCAAAAGCTACCACTAAACTGCGTGCAGATAAATGATCAAAGATACAGAGCTCTGCATCAACAAAATGTCTAATTTTTTGTTAAATTGTTGTTAACCGCGTTATAATACAATTGGCTTCTTGCAGGCATCTATGATAGTCCTATTAAATGGACCGTCGACGTTTGATGGGGCTTTGTCACCTAACACTTGGAGCGGGGTTTAAAACAAAACTATAGAACAAATTTACCGATTTATGCACTTTTAACTGCCAGGCTGTGAAGGTATTTGGCAATCATTTTCTGTCCCCAGTTATGCATATTCGGTTAATTCCACAGTTTTGTGACTGCTTTTGTCAGAAAACTTTTGCCAGCTAGGCTCAGTGGCTTTGGCATTGACCTAGTTACAGCGATGCATCCTTAGGACCATTCAACAAGTTACTTTTGTTCAAACACATTAAGGTGCACTACTGGATTTATTATCATTTATTCTAGGCAAAACATCACCGACATTAATGATAACACATTGACTGACCGTATATGACAAGTAACGCGAGAAAGTATGAGAAAAGCCAATCGTGCACATAACTCCTTAAACTCTGTGAAGTTTACCGAAACTAGTCCTGATATAATTGAGAATTCATATACATATATAGCCTAACGGCAATTCTCAAGTTATGATTTTGTCATGTACAAATGCCTACCTGTAACAGCAGCCTTTGTCTCCCTAAATTTGAAAGTAGACTGGCCCGGAATTTTCACTATGTCACTCTTGGACGAATCTAATTTCAAATTGAGGCGGTGACCAATGGCTGTTATATTGTCAATTCTTACACACTAGATTGTTTTCCACCCGATTTCTTGACAAAATTTGTTTGGATTACCATAAAAGACGATGCAAACGAAAGAGTAAAAGTTCTGGATTACTGTAGTGGTTGTATTTTGAAAATATATGTGATTTCAAGGACACAGGATCTGCAAATAGACTCGTGAGTATGCAAAACATGATAAGAAAATCATAACTGAGAATAAGCCGTTAGGCTGTATATGTTTATGAATTCTCAGTTATATCAGGACTACCTAAGGTGTACATTATTTAGGTCTTCATGATTAGCAATTACCTTTGAAGACAAGGGCTTAGGCATGGGAGTCCACCCATCAATTTGATCAAACTCTGAAATTCGTTTGACATTTTGTGTTCAGAACACATAGAGGAATGATTCTTTTTCTGAGTTTGAAATTAGTTTGTGAATATGATCTCAATCCAAGAATACTGTAAAAGATGCAATGTGGTGGCAAATCAGTTTTATGGAATGTGGTGATATTCATATCAATTTGTCATTTTAA
This sequence comes from Mopalia muscosa, assembly GCA_031763545.1. Taxonomy (NCBI): domain Eukaryota; kingdom Metazoa; phylum Mollusca; class Polyplacophora; order Chitonida; family Mopaliidae; genus Mopalia; species Mopalia muscosa. Next base: position 29,331 of record JARFOD010088691.1, on the reverse strand, counting down.
CGAGAAACAGTCCAATTTGTTAGTTAATCAGTTACATAACCGCGGGTTACTTTGAAAGTAGACACACCCAAGAGTGATGTAATGAAACTTCGAATAAGTTTACATTCGAATTGAAGCGGTGAAAAATGGCTGCCATTTGGTTGAGTTTGTCACACTGGTGTGTTTTTAACTCGATTTTTTGAGAGAATTTGTTCAGGTTACCATAAAAGACAAAGCAAACAAAAGCATTTACGTTATTGATTACTGTGGTGGTTGTATTTCGGAAATATATGTGATTTCAAGGACACAAGCTGCAAATATAGTAAGCATTTGTACATTTGTACATACCAACTTCATAACTAAGAATTGACACTAGGCTATATATGCATTGAATTCTCAGTTATCTCAGGATTAGGGCGTTATTAGTCCGAGTGGCCTGATGCTTTAATTTGATAACGGCTGACGGCGAAAACAGCGTCAGGGATCGTCTCCAATTGATATGTGTCTAGGCTAGTATCGACAGTTTTGTGGGTGGCGAAAACAGATCAGTGATTGATCAGTCAATCAGGGGTTGACTGCATGCTGATTTAATTAGGTCACATTATTTCTCTGGACATTTATCATGTAAATAGATATTACAAAGTCTATTAAACATGGGCTTGCTAAAATCCTTGATATTTAAATTTTATTTGACATTTTATACGTTTAAAGCTAAATAAGCATGAAATAAACAGATTTATTTTCTACTGATGAACTTTGACCCCAGCTTACGCAAATGACATAAGCAGTTGAGATCGAGCTGTGTTTAAAAAATATGACAGATGATTTGTAGGCCTAATTTCTGTGCTTTATTTTTAGTCGATGAAATTTATTGCAAATGAGAGTTGAATGTCACAAGGGTGCTAGACATGGAAAGTAAACAGGCAAGGTAGCATTCTCATTGCCAATTAATTTTGCTGGGACATTTTATTTGCAACTTTCAGTGATCTATATATTTCTTGACAAAAAGATATATGGACAGACCTAAGTCCATGCTGTCCGAATTCAAAAATGTAAGAATGCGGACAGCATGACCGGAGCGGATAAAAAGTGGCGTACATCATGCTTACGTGCTTGAGGAAGCCTGTAAGTGGATAGTGGGGATCAATGGGACATTATCACTGGACTTGGCTTTATTTTAATGCTCTAACTATACGGATCGTGGCGCCCTGCTTACGCACTAAGTATGCAGGATTTTTTACACCATGACTGGGAGGGGAACTCCTCACTGTCATGTAAATAGGGCTAGATCTAGGTACGCTACTTGATAGACTTCTGCTGTCACCTTAGCTCAGTATTGACAACGCTAGCCTCATGTCTAGAGCAGGGAGGCTGTGTATTACCCATAGCTACTGTCAACTATGCAATATGGCGGCTTTATCATGTATTTTCCATGAAAACCGGACCTACGCTAAAGCAATTAAATCAATGTGCGATTCAGCTAGTGATATTAGTTCGTTGCAAGACTCGAGTCCCTTCGTCAGGTTTTATACTTACTTGCGCTCGAAATAATGACCAGTGATAAGCAGCGTTGCTGTTGTAATTTATCAACTGACAATGTAAAGAGTGCAAATGAAATGCCAGTATACAGAAAATATAGCCTCACGGTAATTATTTAAGCGAAGTTGTTATTCTTTCATCGGTTTCAATCATTGAAATGAACATCTTTGTCTCGAGTTTAGTTCTGGTCACTGCCAAAATGTTCTGAACTGCTGAACACTTTCGTTTTCATTTCGGAAGAGTGTTTATAAGGGCATGTCACTCAGCTATTTTCATGGACTGGACATCGGTTACTTCCCTTTGCTTTCGACTTTCCCTCAAACAGTGGCGGATCTACCCATTCTGACGGTTATTCGCGGACCTACCTCAAGATTCCAGGAGGAGAATCCAGGTAAGTCCGCGAATGTTTAGAATGGGATCTACGGTAAGTGTGAGTGCGTGTTAGGGATACTCGGGGGAGGAGGAGGGAGCGAAAAGGAGCAAGCGATCTTAAGTGTATAATTCAAGTTAATAATGAGTGTAGTATATTTTAGTTTTAAAGTGACTTGTTTTAAAGTATAGTAACAACTCTGAGGAAAGAAGATGAATTCAATTTTGACTCAACGTTTCAGTTTATTGATCGCCACGTGGTCTACTAACTGGGGCCGAGTTGGGCTGCTGGTCTTGGGACCCGTCTCGGTTTGTCACACCTAAAGATACGGGTCCGTCACGGGCTAGCCCAAAAAGGTGGTATTAGGCCCCATGTGGGTCCAGCCAGGGCTACCTATCTTTATAATGGGACAGAGCAGGCCCAGGTTGGGCTATGTTACCAAGTGGGGCCGACATGGGCTGTTTATCGGTACCATTTTTATAAAATTATGAAATAATCCCGTTAATCCCTTCTGCCATTCGATATACATCATCGTTGAAGCACGTATTTTACAATTTAAATCTAAAAAAACATTCTTAAATACCACATTTTTTGGTTAAACTGTTTGCATTATCAATATTATGAAAAGAAGATTTCAGAAAGGCAAAAAAAAGTCAAAATTTTACCCCTGACTAGCGGTAGAGTCCTTAAAATGTCCCCAAATTCGGGCTAGATCAAACATTAGAGGTACGGTAGAAACGGTACCACACTAAATCACTTTGAAATGATCAGTGTTCTAATACATCCCATAGAACATGAAATGATCGATCTATGACACCATAGACTGATTTCCCAGGTTTCGGTGATGATTTTCTAGGTATCTGTTGTCTAGGTATGGTATCTATACTTGGACCTGGACATGGGAGAAATAGTTTCTTCAGCAGTTCTTAAGTGATGTCGATTTCTACGGTAGGTACCAATAACCATCCCGTGTTTCTACCTCGTATGATCTTTCGTCGAGGCGTTTAGAGACTGTACCTTTACGCCACACGTTGTCACCTTTAATAAAAGGTGGTATCCTTACGGTGTCCCTTTCTGATAGGATTGGAAGATCACGTTTCCCACGATTATAATTTCGGGGGTGTTTCTTTTGTTGTCTTTTCAACAGCATTTTGTCTTTCTTAGAATCAAGACCTGTTCTATTTTTCAACAGATTGCTCGCCGTTGGTAATAGAGTTCTACTTCTTCGGTTCATTAATCGCTGGACGGGACTACTTTCCATACTTTGAGTGGGGGTGTTCCGGAAATCTAGAAGAGCAAAACATTGATCAGAACCGGAGTCTTGTTTTTTTCAAGAGACGTTTGGCGGACTTCACGGCTGAAACTGCTTGACCGTTAGTTTGTTGATGGGATGGACTAGCCATGATGTGGTCGAAATCCCAAGATTTGGAGAATTGTCGAAATTGAGATGGAACTGAATTGTGGACCAGGATCCAAAATCAAATCACACGGTATTCCATATCGAGCGAAATGAGCTTTAAGAGTCCGGATAACCGTTGATGTTGTGGTGTCATTAAGTCTGTCTATTTCCCAGAAGTTCGAAATGATATAGATCTGTACCTATCTTTGCTAGGGCCTATCGGGTAATTCATTACTCATAAGTTTATCTTTGGGTTGGTCTGCCTGGAACTTCTGGCATGTTTCACAAGTAGATATAAACTGTTTAATTTCACTAGACATACCTGGCCAGAATACACATTCTCGTGCATGGCGTAAACATCCGTCGATTCCAATGTGAGATTTGTGTATGGCGTGAGTAACCACGACGCGATCGTTCTAGAAGATTAAGCCATTCTGGACAGTAAGTTCATCCCGGATGTGAAAATAAGGAATAAGTTGAACTGGAACTTTATCTTTGGATTCAGGAAACCCTTAAAGAATAACCGCCTTCAGTTTACATATAAGACCTCATCGTCGCTAGTAGCTTTGATTACTTGTTTCAAACTTTCATCTAGGATGGGTAGGAAGGCTAACATATTGGCTTTCTCGAATTCCGCCTGAGGGGTTTCAAAGTCAGTTAGATAAGAACGAACCAGCATGTCCGCTATGTGCATTTCTTTGCTTTTGCGATATGTTGCATCTACATCGTATTTCTGGATTCTCAACACCATGCCTTGAAGGCGTTTTCGGGCGTTAGCCAATAGCCAGAGAGTTCATGAACACAGATTCCAGAGGTTTGTGACCAGAGTGGACGGTAGTATACGCCACCCATATGTGTATTGATGAAATTTTTCCGGAGAAAACTATAGCCAGCATTTCTTTCAAAATAAATGTTATGCCATCCATGTAGCTCTGTGCAGCCATCCCCAAATTTCCAAGAATCGGAATCGGAATTCCGGACAGAGTTAATGTGCTGAATGAGGTTTGGTTGTTTGTTTGATTTGAGTTCAACATCATGTTTTATAGATTCCATTCAATTAAAAACTTGTCATCAAATGGGTGTAAGGAATGAAACGACATCATATGGCAAAAAACATAGGCAGTATACGACATTCACAAGACGCAGAAACATTGGCAAAACAAAATATCGTTATTAACTGCAACTTAGCTACATGGACACCAGGACAATGGCCGTGACTATGCACTGGAATTATAAGCATGACTTAGTGTGTTTTCCTTCAAATAATGTTTAGGTATTCCCCGCATCTCTGTTAAAACTTACAGAGGGTTATGGTATACTATGGCCACTGTCGCACCCCATCCAATCCCACACAAGTCGCAAATTTGATCTCCGTATATAGGCAAAGTTATAGAATTTGTTCTTGTAAAGGCTTCACAATTCCTTATCGAATTTCTTCTACATAGTATACAAATGAAATATAATTTAACCAATACTGAAAAAATATACCTTTGTCTTTCAAATGTTGTAAATTTTTACATCAAAAGTCTGTCTTTAATTTTTTTCCAAACTAGTAAAGGTTTCTTTCAAAACTGGTTATTCTTTCAAAACTGGTAACTTTTTTTTAAAAATGAGTCTTTTTTTCAAAAGTGGAGTGAAGAAACCAACGAGTCTGTCAAAATGTACCAACATAGTCCAATAATCTATATAGCCAAGAAGTTTCGCTTTTGACGGCGTTGCGCAACACAAGGAGACTGGCTATTGTAACGTCTTTTATTGAACGTTTCTTTAATTTGACTACGTGGCGCTATAATTCACTGACGTCAGTTTAACGACCGCAGTCTAGGAACGTCAATTGATTGTTGACGTCACAGTCATTACAACTTCGGAATTCTCTATTACAAGACACGTTCGAAGAAAATGGATCAATCTCCAAAGGCTCGAATGGTCCAAGCAAGATTTGACGAAAAGAATGCAAGCAGACTACAGGTTGGTGTCCTCAACCACGTTATGAGCAGTTTCTTCTTTTAATTGTAAATTATAAGGTCTACTTAAGAAGTTAGGAGATCTGGGCAAAAGTCGTTGCGATCAAGTCATAAATGACGATGACAGGCTCCAAGTATGGATCTGTCGACTTTCGTACACACATTGCAGTCGTAAAAGTGATAATACTGTGCGAATGTATGCGCTTGCTTTGCATGTTAAATACATTTGTTTGTTTGATTGGGGTTAAACGTCGTACTCAAGGGTGTTTCACTTATTTGACGACAGATTCTCCACTTCACACTGTTCCTTGTCCTATTACTGTGGAAAACCGGGAGGAAACCTCGTAAAACCCATCCCCGCGATTGTCGGAGCCACATCTTGTGACTCTCATAAACCCGAGGGTCGTCAGGCGGACTGGATCCCTGGACGGTACATCGAAATAGGCGTATTAAGTCTCTCTTTAATTCCGCTCCGAGGATTTTTTACCCTTGTCTTCTGAACGAGACCAGGTTACCCTCAGACCGTTGTCTATAGACGTAGGCCATATTGTTGGTGATTCCAGTTAATTTACCGGTGAAATATCAGAAATGCACGGTGAATACAAATTCAACAGATTGAAAAAATTAGTTAGGGTGTCGACAATTTCCTATCCTATTTGTATATATTATATTATACTGCATTGTTAATATATGCATAACGAAAACCTACAAACAAGTTCACATTTTTCCTAAATTACGGCATGAAAACTTGCTGTTTTTGCCAGATTGATAACGAAATAATGTCATCATTTGTTCTACTGTTCCTATTCAACAGAAATGGTACCGGATGATGGCTACCTATTTAAACCAGCTGAAATGCTGTGTAGATGGCACAAACCAGAAAAAGACCGTTCCGAAGGAGTTGCGGTATCAACCAACCAATCTGCCATATTTTGATTGCATCATCACACCACCACCAGACCTGGTCGAGACAGAAAGCAACAAATTGGACAACGAAACAGATGCTGCTAACTCTACAGCATATAAAAATTTGGTACAAGTTAACCCACTTTCTCTGAAAGAATTGGCCAACGATGCCATAACAAGGCACACAGCATTGTTTCTTTGCAAAGGCATAACCAGAATACAGAGACCAGGCGCCATGCTGTGGGTGACCCTATGATGTCCAAAAATGACCGGCACACTTCTATTCTGCTAAATTGTACAATTCTATCTGCTTCAATTGAAAAATGAAATTATTACAACGTATTGAACTGCTAAAACAATTCTACATGTGTAAATGTTAATACAATCCTCTTTTATGGAGGTACTCAATTTTATTAGTAAAAATATGTGATGTAGAATTTTGTTTTGTTTTGTTGATTTATCGAAGTTCTGTAGTAGCATGAAGAGTTAAGTTTCACAGAATAAAACAAATTTCTAATTGATTTTTGTATGTTCTGGACTTATAACAATTTGTCTCGCCGTAGTACGATATAGCAATCCAGTTTTGATTGAAGTCAACATTACAATCTTTAGACTTAGTTCCAAAAAAAAAATTGTTCGCTTTCTTTTAGAATGTTACTATTTTTATATCATGCCTGCATTAACCAATCAGGCTGGCCCATCCGTCTTACCAGCTGGGCTTTCATTGGTTCGCTATCTCTGGTCCGGAAATACTATCTCTGGGCCAGCCTTAGCTAGCCAATCAGAAACATGGTTGCAGAGAAGCTGTGTTTTCTTTTATGATCATGGATAAGTTAATTTAAAAAAAAAAAAATCTTTCAAAAATTAAATTGAACCCAAACCCATCACTTTATTTACAAATAAATAACTTTAGGTTTTATTTGGTGAAACTAAAAAGTATTCAGTCCGATTTGAAAACAAGTGTGATCTAGATCATTATAGTAAACAACCACAAGTCTGAGGCATCTCCTATAAAGAGGCAAGAGAACATGTGCTGCGTGCTGACATAATTATGCCATGTCTCTAATGAGTTACCCAATCAGATTCATGTACGTGAAATTTATTTTCTTTGACTTATATAAAGAGACTTAATATAGGTCAGCGACTACACAAATACGGACTGAATACTTTCCAATTTCAATAAATAAAACCTAAAGTAATTTATTTGTAAATAAATTGATAGGTTTTGGGTTCGATTTAATTTTTGAAATATTTTTTTTTTACATTTCCGTTTTACAAAATAAAACGTACAATTTTACCAGACCCTATAACCGGGATCGAGGTTAAGGCGAATAGGGTCTGGTTCATGCAAGACTATCTACCCCTATGCCTATTTAGAGCACTGTTACAGGTACAGATTTCTGCTGGCCCTGATGTAGTTCCAAACGGGACACAACAGTCTACGGGATAGAAAAGAAACCAGACATCGAAAACTATTCTCTATCCCCAGGAATCGGCAGTGTTTTGCTGGATGGCTCTGTAACGAGGCCAGAAATCTTTAAAACAATAAGGACAGCATAACGTAAAGGACATTGATATAGGCAACAAATTATGTATTGATTATAGAACATGTTAGGGTTGTAGGAATGAGTGGGGATGAGTGTGTTGGGGATATGGTATTGACCAGGAAAGAAGAGGGGTGGAATATCATACTTGTATATATACTACCTATGATTATCTAATTTTAACTTAATACTCACTTCCTTAATATCATTCGTCCCACTTGTAAATAGCATGTATAGCCTATATATGGTTACCCAATTTATGTTAAAACATGGACCTAAAAAATCTGAAACAAATGTTTATTATAACAAGAGATCCATGAATGGATCTTGACGCCCACACTGTTAAGATAGTTTGAAGAGAAGGGTCTAGAGGGGACAGATTCACGATTTGATTTTCCGTCTTGTGCCTAAGTCCGTATAGGAATAGTTGTGTTAACTAGGTACATTAAAAAGTTAGACAGACATTGCAGGATCAAAACCAAAACCTGCAAAACAAGACCCACGAAAGGAAGCTATTAACAAACCATGAAAGTGATCGGAGCAGCGGTTCCTGAGATATAGTGATAACAAGGAATAGCAATATACATAGAACTGAAGAAGACAGACAAATGGATAACAAAAGAATGAATAAATGGATCAAAACCAAAATGAGTCCAGCACAGCTACACCTTATGAGTATGCTAAATCCAAAATATGAACTTGATTGGAATGGAGGTATCCAAGATTAGCCGATAACAAAAATGTGTAAATTTGCAATATGCATAGAACTGCAGAAGACAGACAAATGGATAACAAAAGAATGAATGAATGGGTTAAAATCATAACGAGAACAGCACAGCTCCACCTTATGAGGATGCTAAATCCAAAATGTGAACTTGATTGGAATAGAGGTTTTCAAGATTAGCCATTAGTGTAAATTATGGACAAATGACCCTATTAAAGACGAACCGACAGACAGACAGGTGTCTAACCCTAAGTTTCGTGAGTTCGATTCTCAGACGGGTTTCAACCGGCAAAATTTTCGGAACTAGAATCTGTTCACGCCTAGAAAGTGTTATCCCCAAAATAACGAAAATACTGGTACTTAATTAAACCTGGGCGACCCTGTGACTTTGTTTCTTAACGGACAAGGGGACTCATTTAAATTTCGTCAATATGCTGGTTTTAAAAAACGGTGAGAGCCGATCCATTTACTTGTATAGCTTGCAGCCTATATTTCACCAGAAGTTTAAATGCTAAAACAGAGGCCCTACGTATCTTCCATTATAAACCTTACAGGTTCCATGGCAGTAAAACAGAATGTTTGAAAACCGATGGAAATCAAATAACTTTATTCAATCCATGTCAGTAAACCCTTTAAAGAAAACAACCCCCTTAAACAACAAGCTGGCCCTTTCCAAGCCCATGGATTAACCGATGACACCCCCATCACAGTGGACTGTAGGACAACACTCGGTAGAGTCTTTTGGAGGCTGTACCAGCTGACACCCTGTCGGCAGGCTTATAATTGGGCATCTAAAACACAAACACATTTTATTTAGTGTCAGCATATAATTTGTACTCTCAACGGCTATAACAAATCCTTTTTGTATAGCTTCTGATAAAGAAGGTACATTTTTCGAGGATCGCCAGAATCAAAACTGTTTATAGATCTAATGAAAGTCCTCTGTTATTCGTTTTTAGCCTAAATTTTCATACAGGTTTTGATTGTTTCAAAACAAAGTTGTTTCTCGCACAGTCAGTTAAACGAATTATACATACGACATAAACAACTGCGATCTGGAACGTGCCAAATCACATGACTTAATTGGTTTCTTCTGGTCACCCTCGGCACAAACACCTCCATTTGTCAGCGGGTTAAAACAAACTGCTTATATAGCTGCCGATCAATTAGCGTACATATTTGTTGTATTATAATTAAGGGATTACAACATTTCACCTATGTATACATAAACCGGTCGTGAGACAAACATCGGAATTAACTTATGGTTATCTAAAAAAAATTGCCGCTTAGGCATAATATAGATAGTGACGTCGTTGTCAAATCAAAACTGTCATTCTAGCATAATTATCATAAATACGGTTAGTTATCAAATATACAAAATTGTATAATTATTAAACATTGTGTATAATGGCAAACCGTTATCAAACCTATACGACATTTTTCTTACATTAGCATGTTTAAATAAATAGAATCGTCATTAAATGTGGAAGGAATTTTCCACATAAAGATAAACAATATGGTCACCTGACGTCATGAACAGGGTTAGCCACGCCCAAACTGGCACCTACCAGTAGTCGGTATGTATATATTTGTTGTCCTCGAGAGATTTTATAAAATAAATAATTGCAATTTGACAATATATCTGATTATTTGAAATGGTATACATTTTCAATGAATATAGGGGATATTTAAGCCAAGACCTACCCTTTAAAGAGATATTACTATATAGTAGGATAAAACAAAAAGTAAAATATTATTCCAGTGAAAAAGATTCTGAAAATCAAACAAATTCATTTAATACGTTTCAGTTCACAAGAGAAAATTGAACCTGTTTATTCATAGGCTTACCTGGCCTGACACTGGACCATTTTGGTGGCTGCACTCAGACAGGTACAGACAGCGTCACAGCCATCATTCCAAGATACACCCTGAGCGTAATAATGTCCCTTGTATATACACTTATCTGAAAATGTATAACGAGTAAGATGCTACCAACAAAGATATATAGAGATATACAGACTTTCATTATCGATAATTAATGTGAAAACTAATAATTAAACATCGCATTTACGACAACCTACACATTTTCCGACGTGTTTAGCAATACAGTTTTTTAAACACTAAGATATTCAAATGTAGCATAGTACACGTAGCGGTAGCGGCTACACCCACTCGTGTAGCATAGAAACGTAGCGGTTGCGGCTACTTAATTCGTGTAGCATATAATATAGGTATGACATATTTGTGGAGTAGTGGAGTTATTGAGCCACCAGGTATGTAAAAATGTGTTTTATTATTATTTTTATTTTTTTAGCCTTTATAAAAACATATCTTTTTCAGTCGTGTTGCGAAAAAAAACCTGACGTGATTTTTTTCAAAATATTGTTTTTGTAAACTTACTGTCAAAATCACACTTCACTTCAGGACAACATTTTCCCTCGACGGCCGCCATGTGGCACTGTGAGGGTACAAATGTGTATGTTGGACATCTGGAACGATAATACCCCATGTATAAATTGAGAATAAATTAAACGATTTGTCCACAACATATCATCAGTCTTTTTGATTGATTGCTGGGTTGGGTGGCAGACTTGATGTCCCGACCGACTGACCGATTAACCGATCGAATGACCGATTGATTCACCATAAAATGAAACGTTAAATGACCAAATGAACATTGAAGAACGATACGTTCACGTAAATCGTAACATTGAATAAAGCATATATACCGGTATACATAAATATAAACTTCCAAATCATTTTTTTTTTTTTTTATAAAATAAATGATAAAAATAGGGCCTACGCTACAAAATATTTTGGCTTATAATTGATTGACCGGTGTTTTGCGCAACATTTCTCTGGTTTATAAGTATATAATCGTATAATGTTTAAGCCATTGTGTGTATATATAAGCTCCTTGCGTAGGTTTTTAAGCCAGCCGCCTGTCAGCGTACTTATAAATCCCCGCACTTATAACTTACCGTAATACAAGACTTTACTTACGATGTTCTGCAAATGGAAACATTGCCTGCCGTTGACATACAGTAGCAACTAGAACACGTTCCATCCATCCACTGCTGACCCAGTGTGTAATACGCATTCTTATATTCACACATTGTGAAGGGAGCGGCTGAAATGTCACAAAATAGACGGTCCTATTACAATATGAAATGTTATAGAAAGTACATTAATTTTCAAACTTGTCGTAGCAAGACGGTCTATAAAAATGAGGAGCATGATGTAACTTAGAGTCAAATTGTCGACGACACGAAAAATAACGTGATTCCGTTAAACCATGGGAGTTTGCTGCTAGTGCAGTTAATTTTAAAGTATTATCAATTCTACTTCCTACGTCGTGACCATTTGATTAAAACCGAAAGCAGGCTTACCTCCATGACTTACGTAAAGCCCGCTTGGTCATAAACTTAGTACCATTTTGAATGTGTAAATGTAGTGATATTGGCTAAAACAACGTAAATTGTGCGGTCGTAGCAAGACAAATTACAACTGCATAAATATACCGGGAATATGCTTTGAATTCATTCAGCTGTACATCAATCAAATTTCCTAGTTATACCCAAATCAAACCAACAAACACATTATAAAGATACTAACAAGCTTAGTCATTTTTTAAATGAACAAAATTGTTCAATTTTATGTTGACCTACATAACCCATTTTCAAATTTGTATGCACCTTTGGCTTATTGTAAAGGGAGAGCACCTTCGTCACTTCTTGGTGAGACAGTAATGGTGCGGGTTTTCAGGGTTTATCCCGAAGTTTCCAGTCCGCGTAAAAAAGCTAGATGCTACTTGTTGGTTACAAAATGCCCCATACGGGGTTATAACTCGCATGTATAGAGTGCCGAGAGCATGGGCGATCAATGTCTATATAGTCCCTCAAATGCGTCATCAGAAAGTTCGGCAGTTGAATTTGCAATTTATAAACAATAAAAAACTAATCATTAAACCGTGTTAGTTATCTGATGATCTTGTATAATCCCACTAACAGAAAATAGAAATGTGATAAAGCATTAACCATGTGGTGAACGTAGAGTCAGAAACCGATAAATATTCGCTTAATATATAGGGGCTTTTGTAAAGGTGAGGCGGTAGGTATTATTACATCATCGAATGTCCAGTGCATTATTTTAAATAATCGCTCTGCTCATAACCAAATACTTTGGTGTAACTGTACAAAAAGTATATTATCCTTTTTATAATATTAGTTTTAATATTTTTTAACGAAATTAAAATTTGAATGCATATCGTACTTACGCGTAGTAGTGTCCGTTCTGACCCCCATATAGCCGGCCCATAACACAAAGGACATCAATAATACAAACATGTTGATGGTTCTGAACACTTCAATGGCTAGACAGAGTTTAGAATTATCTAATATAAACTACACTTATATCTTTTTTGATTTGTGGGAAGCAAAACAGCTGGAGATAACAATGTTAACTTTTTGTGCACCCTAATGCATAGCTGATACCGTATATCATTCCACGCGCTTTGGTAAGCTGCACTGCGAATTGGAACAGCCTATTGGGCCCCACCAGTTGACCGTGACACACTTAAGGTGTGGTGTTGTCAGCCATTAGCAATTCACCGGAATGGACACCAATTTAATTCTTCAGAATATTTGGGAATTCGAGCACAGTAAAAGTTAATCGTTAAATTGAAAAGTACATATAACTGAATTTTATACTATAAGTGTGACGTATTTACGAAGAAATACATGTTTGATCACGTGAAAAGGCAAGCATATATAATAACAGATGCAAATACGTATTTTGTAGTGTTGTATTATACAGTAAATAAAGATACTACGTCCAGCCGTACAAAACCTTTAGAATAAAGGCCTGCCTCTGAATGAAACATCATATTGAATCTGTATGGCCTCTTACCTCTTGAAGACTCACCTAGGGACGATTCCCAACTAAGAGAGACCAAGGCATGTCCCGCCAAATCTCGTTCTAAAATCAGGACGACAGTTTAAATCTATCAAAATTGAGTAGCGTATACTGCTGAGAAATGATTTATTTTGACGTTAAAATGGAATTCAAGTGGTCGTTTTATTGGTCGATCTTACCCACAAGAAGGATGGTAAAGGAGTATACGAAAGGAGTACCGGTACGTTTACTAAGCTAATGTGAATGTAAATGTGTAGTGATATTCAGTAACCTACTGTAGCGAAACAATTTTGGTCGCCGCACGGCAAATTACAGCTGTATAAATACACCAGGGCCATGGTATCATTCAACTGTTAATCAAAGCAATCCTTTTTTTAAAAGTTACTAACAAATTATCTGAATCTTAAATCAAAGAATTGTTTCATTAAATGTTGACCCACATTTAACATTTTCATATTTAAAAAAAGATGTTCTTTTCGGATACGCTAACTCTCCAGAGGTCATAATTAGTGTTTTGTTAAAAGTAATAGACTTCTGATAAAACATATAAAGACCCCATACAGAAATTCCAAGTCATCTGTATAATTGTAGATAATTAACGTTCCCAGCTATGAAGGAACATGACTTTCCCAACAGAGCATTACACTTCACATTGTGGTTGTGTTGTTTTTCACTCGGTAGAAGTACACCGCCCTCATATGAGTGGAATACTGTAAACATCAATCAATCAAACGAACGATCTATACCGACCAACCCATGGACTAACCGACGTATTGACCGACGAATCGACCAATCAAATAAAAAAATTCAAAACACAAAACAGATAATTGGGACAAAGAACGTTTGCACGCTATTGTTACATCGTTTTCAAAAATATGCTTGGAAAGTGAAACGATATACTCATTGTCATTGAAGCGTTATAATCAGTTGTTATCCAGAAAATTGTAAGTAAAACGTGAATGTATATGTTAAAGTCACATGGGTAGATTATAATCTAGCCTGGGATTAGTGTATATCCTGGGATTAGTGTAAATTATATATGCTAATCCCGGGTCTAGCCTTATTTAGAGATACAGAGTTAGAATGTACATTATAGGCTAGCACAATGTATATACGGCTAATTCCTCCGTCCCGCCTATCTAAACCCATGGTGAAAGTTGAAAATCGATGGGTCGCTATGGCCGGCCTTAAAAAAACTATTTCTGATTTTTTTCTAGAAACACTGAAACCATTGATTAGTATTTTACCTACTTACAATATTTATTTTTGTAGGTTTTAAATCTTATTATTGCAAAGGGAGATAACTTATACGTGTCAACTCGGGCGAGAAACTCAAATAAAATTTTTTTTAAACGTCAGAATAGAAAGAAGGAGTTTGATTATTGTGATTTTTCTATCCAAAAAAATTAGAGAAAAATCGGATATATGTTTTGAGAGGCCGGCCATAGCGGCGGATCAATTTCAAACCTTGACCATGGGTTGAGATAAGACGAAGGAATTAGCCCTAAGGGATTAGCCCTATTCATTGTGCTAATTATAGGCATACTTTGTAATTTCAAGTTTTTTTCACTTAAAGGCTATTATAGGTTTAATTTGTTACTGTCCCATTATATTTAATATATCGGTACTGAACTTTCTGAAACATTAAATGTAATACGTGATTCGAATTCGCCCATTGGCCTTGATAAAAATACGGAAAAACAGTTCAAGCATCTGTTACCATCCCGCCATTGTTTTCTCTCTAGAAAATCTCGCGACCGTGCGATTGCTTTGAGGTAAAATGGGGTGTTACCTGCGAAATGCTTTTCGCACGCATGGATTGGCTTATTTTAGACAGTTTATCCAAAATTTTATCATAAGTTATGAAAATGTAATCCTAAAATAACGAAAATACTGTAACCATAGTTTTCTAAGATTAAAAAAGTATTAAACTGTTAAATCACTTATAATGGCCTCCATCAAATTACTATTGCAATTTATCTCCCATTTTTTTATTATTTTTTTTTTAAAGTTGAATTTTTTGTTTTTAGACTACGGCACAATTACTTTTTAATTTGTTTTCTGGAAATGCCTAACACACATTCCATGAAGCCAAATAATAATCACTCACCATATAAGCCCGGTTATTTGAAATTTCTGGTGATGTTTTCACATGCAGTCCTTACTTATTTAACGCAAGCATAATATTACTATAATATTCTATGGTTTGTTTTTACACTACTGGTTTAGTTGTTTACTTTAAAACGTTTGCATTAGGACGGGTAGACACAACGCTGTATGACACACCATTTTCGTGTTGGAATGTATTCGACAGTTGGAAACAGCTGTTAGGTAGGGGGAGTTGTCTTTTCTTGATGTGACAGGTGCCCGGTAGCTGGATGTGTTATAAGCTGTAGTGGCGTGATATGAGCGGCATGACATGATATCGGCTGATCGTGGAACATTACTCTCGGAAACATGAAGTCTGTAACGTGCACAGCTCCGGTGAATATTGCTGTTATCAAATACTGTAAGTTTCTTATTCATTTTAGAAATTACAATCTTGCACAAGTTCTAAACATTTAATCTGGCAGTGTCTGCATGTGAGATTGTTGGTTGTTGTTAATAGAAGACTGTCAAGGGGTCCTGATATAACTGAGAATTCATATACATATATAGCTTAACGGCTTATTCTGAGAATAAGCCGTTAGGCTGTATATGTATATGAATTCTCAGTTATATCAGGACTAGGCTTAGGCCTAATCTTAGCCCTGTTTACATGACTGTGGGTGCTTCCCCTCGCACTCACAGTCATGTAAACAGGATTAGCCTAATCTATGATCTATAACTTTCTAATTATTAGAATTTAGATCCAGGTATAGTCAATGCAGTCTTAAGCTTTATTGACGCTAATTATATATTGTACAAGAAGTCTATTAAGTAGACTTATGATTGCTCGATCTAACACAAAGAATAGGTCTAATCCCTCCGTCTTAGCCATGGAGCTATCTAAACCCATGGTGAAGGTCGGAAATTGATCTACAGCTATCGCCGGCCTCTCAAAACTTATAGGCTTATCAGACTTTTTCTCTGATTTTTTGGGAATACAAAATGCACAATAATCTAGCTCATTATTTCTTTCCTGACGTTTAAATAAAGTATTATTGGGGTTTCTCGCCAGTGTTGACAACTATAAGTTATAAAAATAAGATTCAAAACCGTCAGAAAATAAATATTGCAAGTACTGAAGTAGGTAAAATTCTAGTCATTGTTTTCAGTGTATCTAAAAAATCAGAGAAAAATAAAATGTATGTTTTGAGAGGCCGGCGATAGTGGGGGATCAATTTCCAACTATGACCACGGGTTAAGATAGGCGGGATGTGGGGCTAAGATGGAGAATAAGCCCTATACCTAGTGCCAGCTCGATCTAGCTGATAACCATCTATTCTTATTTGGGACACTTCGGTAAGGTTAATTTCATTCAATAAGAGAAGATTGTCTGTAAGCTTATAGCATGTGCTATATAATGATGGTACTTGGATCTAGAGAAGATGGGAGTAGAATAGATACCCTGATTATTTATCGTCTATCATACAAGGTGTTAGGCCTAGGTACACTACTTGAGTCATAAAAACCTTTGGAAACAGCAGAACAATACCTTGATTCAGCACTTTATCTTCTAATCTATTACAATTGCATGGCCCATACCTAACAAAATGTTATATATGTACCAGCGTATAGGGTGTGTATGAGATATAAGCTTACTGTAAGCCGATCGCTGGTTATAAGAGCATAGGCCTTACCCTGACTGAAACCATCTCGTTTTCTTCCTTGAGTAAGAATACTTTCGGGGACACTCGACCACTAGATCAATGTCTATTTTCATGTTGAACTCAATCATTTCTCAGCAGTAGGCCTACCACACTCACTTTAAATGTTTTCTAGCGGTAATTAGGTCAGACGGATTCAGAAACCAGCATTATTGCTAAAGTTTTGGTACAGCTGCGAGCAGGATCTCTATTGACTGTATAGTCTATAGTATAAGCTACGTATTCACGTCTTGCAATGTGTAACTTTATTTTAGATCTAGGTACTGTCATCATAAGCACTGACACCTTATTTACAGATACAAAGAGTGTACATAGCAGCTAGTGTTAATTATTGTTGGAATACATTACACCTCCATCATATAAGTGAAATATCCTAGCCAAGTAATGTAACCACTAGTAAAGGATGTGCCATGGTGTTTTTTGAGTGGCATTGAAAAGTTGTTGACGATATCATTCTATACTTCATTTTCTCCTCAAAGGTAATCATTCGTTTCTTTAATTCTTTTTCAGGGGGTAAAAGAGATGAGAAGTTAATATTGCCTGTGAATTCCTCACTAAGCGTTACTTTAGGACAAGATGAGGTATGAAATTGAAAACATTTTAATACAAGAAGTGATGTGGGCATTGTACACTGGTCTACATTAAATCTTGAACAGTATTATCCAATCATGCTGTAAGCTTATAAAAGTCTGTTGCCTATTGGAGACGTCTCCACTTTGATAAACTTTGTAAAAATAATCCACCTATATATTTCTTAAAAGCCTTTATAGTTCAGTTTGACTAATAATTATATTAATATTGTATTTGAATGTAAAGTATTTTTTGGTTGAAGTTATGTTCAGCAAGAGAAGATATTTACTATATACTTAATACAGATATTTTTGGTTTTTAATTTCTTATGTCAGAGCCCTCAGAGGGGATATATGTATTTTTTTTTTTTGTCACAGAAAGACTAGATACATTATTTCCATTTAACAATTAACTGATTGTAGACTGGCTATCACTTTTTTGGTAACATAGGTTTCTCTTGAAATAAATAATTATACCTTTTGTTGTTTTTTTTTTTCAGCTCAGAGCAAAAACCACCATAGCCACAAGTAAAACATTTACAAAAGATAGAATATGGCTGAACGGAAAGTAAGTTGACTCTAGCACCTCATTGTATTCTATTGGCTCTTGCCCCCAAAAAGAGATGACAAAAAAAAAACCCAGTAAAGTACTGTACAGTTAGTTAATTGTTTGTCGGATATATTAAGCATACAAGATGCAGATCCAGGGGGTAAATGAGGCTGTTGATTCTTGCTTAGTCAGGCAGCGAAGGAAATTGTACAATCTGTTAGCCCCGTGAGGGAGTGGGTGGGCCATGGCCCTGCAGAATACTCCCTCGACTTCCTCAGTCGATCGTAAGAGGCGAGAACAGAAGTTGCTTTCTGTTGCGCTGGTGTTCGCAGAGCTAAAGTGTAACGGGGAGCAAATTTGTTTGTGATGTTCTATATTTGTGCCCGTCATCATATAAGTGAAATACCCTTGAGTAAACACCAATCAAACAAATACAATCTGTTGTTGTATTGGTCAATATCCTTGATGAGTGAAAGATAAACACGAAAGTAACACAGTCATATTTATGTTTCATGAATTTTTTCTATGTATTTACAGAGAGGAGTCAGTGGCCACGGAGAGGTTACAAAACATATTCAGAGAAAGTAGGAATTAATTTCATTTATCTTATGTGTGTTGTAGAATGTTAGATTGACTTCATATATTTTCATTGAAGGGATTTTACTATGGGAGCTCTGTCTCATGCCTGAGCTCCTTTGTTACAGCGTTCGTCAACTTAACCATTCAAATTTATTAACAATTTAGAGAGAAACTTTCAACACTAAGTATATAAGGAAAGTGTTTGAATGACTGCAGAGAATGGGGGATGGCCTCTTCTCATTCTTCATTAAAAGACCACAATGAAAATTAATTATGGTAATTAACACCTTTATTAAAAGGCACTAAATCAGTTAGATTGGATACAAATGCAAAAAGATTGAAGTAATCCATAAGGATATGACCTGTTTAAAGGGACAATCGGTTTTGAGTATGCAGAAATCTTATCATCCGTTTATAGTAATTGTTTTCTGCTTCAGTCAAGCGACGTGCCCGAAGACGAAAGGCTGACAGTACTACTAGTGATGATGTCATCAATTGGCGTGTACATATCTGCTCAGAGAATAATTTCCCCACAGCGGCTGGTTTGGCATCTTCAGCGGCGGGATATGCTTGTTTAGGTTTGTTCACTGATAACTAAGTGATGAGTTTGGAGTGATTGATTAGTGATTGACACCATGCTCAAGGATTTTTAACTTGCATGACAGCTTGTGTCTCTCCGCATTGGATTTTGAAACCTTGAAATAGTTTTTTTTCTGGGGGAAAATGTTTGTTCCTCAAGTACAACTTAAAGACTACGCTAACAATATACGAAATTTAGCAAGCTGGCCTGAAAATGGTTAATTCATCACATAAAGGGAAATAACCTACATTATTTAAAAACACACTAGACTTGTTAACAATCTAAATAAATATCTTTGTGAGTCTCATTGCAATGAAAACTTTGTGTGAAGGCTGTAGGGTCTTTCATTATATGCAATGTTTCTTTTAGTATAAAACATAAGTTTTATTGCAGCATTGTTTTTTTTTTCTTTCAGTTTTTTCTCTGGCCAAGTTATTTGGAGTTGAGGGAGAAATTTCAGACATAGCCAGGTGAATATGTTTTTTTGTCTTTAATTTTAATTTAAGCCAAAGTAATATCACATGATACATTATACACCTATACACTATTGGGTGTAATTTTTTTTAAACTGTCTACTTTTCCATTCATTAAGCATATGTATGAAGACATTTGCAGATGTACATGTAAATAATAACCATTGGAAAATATTGAATGTTTTTGACAATGTCGAAAGAGAGTATGCTGATGCCAAACAAAAATAAGGAGGATTTTGGAAGGATACAAGAGTCAAAATTTTATCATTTTATTATCTACATATAGAAAAAAATATTTCCATAGATATTTGTCTATATTGATGACAAGTGAACTTGCTTCGATGTACCGATCACGGGATCGAGTCCGCCTGTCAACCATCAGGTATATGAGCAAGTCACATGTTGTGGCTCCGGCAATTGTGGGGGGTGATTTTTACAAGGTTTCCTTTCAGTTTTCCACCGTGATAAGGCTAGGGGCTGTGTAAAGTGGACAATGTGTTGTCAAATAAGGTGAATACCCTTGAGTACGACGTTAAACCCCAATAAAACAAATATACCAATCTTTATTTTACACTTGACCTTCAATTAATGATGTACTGAAAATTGTATTGAACTTTAGACAGGGTTCTGGAAGTGCTTGTCGCAGTGTTTACGGGGGTTTTGTGGAGTGGGAAAAAGGAACAAAGATTGATGGGATGGATTCTCTTGCTCGACAAATAGCCCCACAGTCTCATTGGCCAGAAATGAAAGTTCTTATTTTG
Organism: Mopalia muscosa; assembly: GCA_031763545.1. NCBI lineage: Eukaryota > Metazoa > Mollusca > Polyplacophora > Chitonida > Mopaliidae > Mopalia > Mopalia muscosa. Next base: position 8,671 of record JARFOD010088691.1, on the reverse strand, counting down.
GTGGTAAGGTTTTTGATTTGACATTGTATGTAACTCTTTGGAAGTAAACCGCTGTGATATTATTGAAACACCTTTTAGCAAAGCGTTAAATATCAATCAATAGATCTTGTTGCTCTAGTGCTCTCGTGGGTGGTTGGAGGGAGCGTCATGTTGCCCTGGTTCTCTCAGAGCTAAAGGGGAACAGGAAGCTGATCTGTTTGTGGTGTTGTGGTGTCTGTATTGCGTCCTGTTGTCATCCTGTATTTGTCCCGTCCTGTCTTTGCTTGTTGCCAGTGGTGTCAAGGGTGGTTTCCTTCGCCCATTGGGCTGCCACATCGTCATATAAGTGAAATACCCTTGAGTACGACTTTATACCCCAAACAAACAAACAAAAAGCCCTGGTGCTCTCATAGTTAAGGGGCATAACAAATCCTCGGTTTGTGGTGTATCTGTTTTGCGTTTTGTTATTCCCTTGTCTTGTCTTTGTTACTTGCTAGGGTCATTTCAGTCACCCATTTGTCTAATGGTTGAAATAACATTAAGCATGGTTTTAAAGTTCACTCAAACAGACAAATCAGAGTTAATTTAATTCGAAAAAAGTTAGAGAAAATAAAAATGAAAATTTGGCAAGAGAAACGACCAATCAGAAACTTTCACTTGGTATCTTTTTTCATTAGGTTAGTGACCACAAGAAACACACTAGTAGTACAGCTGGGATGCAGACCACGGTTAACACCAGTGAACTGCTGAGTCACAGAGCAGAGGAAATCGTACCACGCAGGACCAAAGACATCACAGATGCCATTTTAAACAAAGATTTTGCCAAATTCGCTGAGATTACGATGAAGGTAAATAAGATGTCTCCTTGGCTCGATTCAAAATCTGACACCATCAGTGAGTTCCATAGATAATCCTACTGTCTTAACATGTAGGAACGTTAATTGTCCTACAGAACAGCTAAGGCCAGTTGGTTTGAACACTAGCAGTCCTGTCTGTACTTAGCACTTAGCACTGGAGAAAAATTAACTTTCTAACATTTTGCAAATGTTCACACCTTGGTTATGCTAGTGTCAATTATTGTTGGAATAGACTGCCGTCATATAACCGAAATACCCTTAACCACAGCGTAAAACACCAATCAATCAATCAGCATTTCACATTTTGTGATAATATGATGAGCTCATTGCATTTATTATACTAAAAAAACGCCGACCATGTTAACAAAATACATATCTATGTTAAAAGTTAAAAAAATTTGTTTAAAATTTTCAAAATCATTACATTGAATTTGTACAGGATTCAAACAGTCTTGAATTTCCTTGAAATTCGTGGAAAAATAACTTAAGTTTCCCAGTAGGCCTAATGACATTTTCATGTAAATTTCATGTACAGTGTTGTTGTTGTTTAACAGGACAGTAACCAGTTCCATGCTGTGTGCCTAGACACATACCCACCCATATCATACATGAGGGATACCTCACATCAAGTGGTCAGATTGGTCCATGCTTACAACCAGATCTTTGGAGAGCCCAGGGTAAGGCATTATTCCTAAATAAACTTGGTTTGAGGCCCCAGTTTACCTCGGGGTATATGAGGGAGTTACAGGAAATATCTCCCACTGTGGAGGAGGTGGTTTTAACAAGATTGTCCACCCTATTGAAGTGATGCAGCGTGAGACGTTGACAATATGTTGACGTATAAGTGCATTACCCTTGAGTATGCCATTAATCCTCAATCTAACAACCGGCCTGCAGCTGTGGCTTAGTGGTAGCGAGTGCGCTTCCTAAACTGAGCCTGCTTCGATTTACCATTCGAGTCCGCCTGTCGACCATCAGGTATATGAGCGAGTCACATCTGGCAATTGCAGGGATGGTTTTTACAAGGTTTCCTTCCGGTTTTTCCACCGTAATAAGGCTGTGTACAGTGTAGTACTATATAAATGTTTTCACTATGGAGAAAATGTTTTTTTTTACCTAATGGCTGTTTGGACCATAACAATTCTGTATGTACCTAGCAGTAGCCTTTAAGTAAGCATAATTCTCAATCATACTTAACTTTTTGTTTTATGGGTGTGCTAGTGAAAAACACCGCCCTCATACAAGTGAAATCCCCTGAACACTGAGTAAAACATCATCAATCAATCCACAGAACAAAATATTGAACATTTTGTGTTCATGTGGCCATAAATCCGTTGTGATGATTCAAATACTTATATATTTATGTTAGTTTTTTTTCCAGTTGATCCTCATCTCCACCTTAAATTATATGTTATCTGTTATAAAGGTTTGTTATACGTTTGATGCTGGTCCTAACGCATGTCTGTTTCTACTAGAAGAAGATGTATCAAGAGTAGTCTCCCTTGTTTCTCATTTTTTCCCACCACTAGGTGGTGTCAAGTCCTCTTTTATCCGAGGAATTTCAACTGAACCTGAAACGCCAAGTCAGGTAGGCACGGATATTAAGAATTATGGGAAAAACTTTCAAAGCCCATGGCTTTGTGGTTAACTTATCCAACTTCGTTGTACCCTCCATAGGTTCGAGTCTATTGTGCATATGGTATATTATTGATGTGTGAAGTGGACAATCTGTCATCATATAAGTGAAATACCCGGCTTGAGTATGACGTTAAACCCCAAACACAATTATAAGACATTTAAACTTTTCTTCTTGAATTTTTCTCCCAAAATGTTAGCTGCAATCCAGATTTAAATTTTACACAGCATTTGTGGACAAAAAAAAGCAAATTCAGCCATCTTGGGGAATGGATTACATGAGTTACTGAAGATACGCTCATAACTAAGCGACTAGAATACATGCAAAGTCTTTTGTACCAGCTGCTGCTGTAGTAAGGCAGTGGGGGAGAGTTAGAAAGGAGCGACTGAAGCTGTCAAAGAGCTCAGAGGCAATGAAGCCAATCTATGCCTTCATATTACATCCTGTGAATTTCATGTCTGGTTACTGGCAAATAGGGTGGTTTCCTTCACCCATTGGCCATGCAGACTGCGTATGAGTGAATTAACCTTAAGTACGGCGTTAAGCCCTAATCAGACTTACGCGGTAGGGTAGTTATGTAGGACAGCTTTTAAAATGTCTTCATTTTTTTTTCAGAAAACCAGCTAAGGACTGTGGCATATAAACAATTTGCCGTCTTAAAGGCCCGCATGACATAACCAATTTATTTCCTTCTCACTGATCATGTGCCACAAACATCCCTTATTTTATCTGCAGCTGTAACAAAAATGACTTGTATATATAAAGACAACGGAGTGTGAAAAACGTAAACACTATTTACAGGTTTTTATGTCATAGATTACAGCAATAGTTTTTGGTTGTCCCAATATTGTTTTAATAATGTTTTTGTTTGCTACAGGATGATATATCAGCCATTCCATTAGAGCCTCAGCCAGGTGCAATAAAATATGTCATACATACTCAGGTAAGCTTGTGTTCAATTTAATCATACATTGGAAGGATTTATTGACATATAGTATCATTCTTTGATTGAACAGCCAATTTAAATGCTTTTTGAACCAGTGCCGATAGTAGGAAAAGGATTATCTTCCATCGATTTCTTTTATACACTTTCTACATGGCATTCCTTATTCTCCTGCTAACATATTTACATTTTAATTAAATTTCAATTCTCATTCATTGGTACTATTTTTACTGTCAATATTCATTTTTTTGTCAAGTCCATAAAATTTTACTCAATACCCTTTCAGAGTGCTCTAAAAAAAAGTCAATATTTGCTTTGTTGTAACTAAATCATTGTAATTTTCGAAAAATATTTTGCTTACTCTTTTTGATTGGTTGAGAAAAAAGTGATGCAATCCAAACTCTGCAAATAAAGGGAATCCCCTGATTGTTACTAGAAATCTCACTGTGAGAATGTGCCTTAAGTTAACGAACATCTTTCGTGTAAGATAGGACCTAAATTTATTACAATGTTTAGGTTTCATATTAACTCAGAACTAAGAATTCATGTTGTTATGGACAGCATGTTCGTCATGTAACCATTAATACAGAGGTTTTGAGTTATGACATTATGACAACAGAGCAACCTCCCTTTGTGAAATGACTAACTATTTTATGGCACAGGAGGGCAGGCTGTCTGGTTGCTTTAACATTGCACATTGTTGGTTTTCAGGAAATTGTAACTTTAAAATTGTAACTTTTGCAAAGAATGATATTTTAAGCCATGGTGAAAGGAAATCCATATGGTTTTATTAATGTTTACCGGTTAATTTGCAACATTTCCTATACCGCGCAGGTTAAAAATCGTAGATTGGCCCTCCCTTGCCATAAACTGATAACGTTATTTCTCAAAGGGACGTCACTCTGTTGTTGTAACTGGAAAACTATGTATTGTAAAGTGTTTCCTCCAATACTTATAAAGACAGCCTGATTAGGTTTGGATCATACAGCCCTCAGCCTGAGGACGCTGTTATACAATGCAGCTGTAAATTGTATACAAACTCTATAAACTGTTGATTATTTGTAGAGTACTGTACCCTAATATATTCAACAAGTAAATAGAAACTTGATATTTGCATTTCTTCTGTACAGTATGTTCAGTAAATAAACGTTCCATATTTCGGTTTGCATTTCAGGTTGGGGAGGGTCCTCAAGTTCTGGCCACCACAGAAAGTTTACTAGGTGAAGATGGCCTACCACTCAACATTCTCAGGAGCTAAAGCCAATTTCAATTTAGACTATCATCTCCATCATTCTAAAAGTTAATTATATCACAACTTAAATTATTTAAATGTTCCTCACTGCCAACTCAGAGATCTTTTTTTTTTTAATATTCTATTGTTCCAGTGGAAATTGTACTCAATTTTTGGCGCTTTCGTCAGCTTGTTGTGTAGGCAGACACAAAATCCATTATGAGATTGTTTCTTCATAAGGTAGGGGGGAGAATTAGAAGCGTTTTTATACACTGTTGTGACCTAACCTTCTAACTGTAGGGCTCAAGTTCAAGTTTAAATCATATGTGGACAGTCCATTAGAAGAAATTTATAAACTTTTATTTATGACCTAATCTTTTAACTCTAGGGCTAGAGTTGAAGGTGAAATCATGATTGCAAGAAATTTTCTCAAACACCATATTCATCTGTTTTTATGGAAAATAGCCTGGCTTGATAAAAAGACGTTCAGTAAACCACTTAAAATGTTACCCATAGGATTATTTACATAATTTCTGTATAGGAGGCATAGGACACATTTTCACTTTTAATTTTAAAGAAATGATTTTAATTAAATTAAATAACTTCAAGTTATTCCAAAAATTAATTGTTTTCTTGAAGTGAGACCAACTTTTTGATCTGTATGTAGCAGTGTTTTATGACCTGTCCACTTGTGGTTTTGAAAGATATATTATTATCAGAGCAAGAATACAAAGAGTAAATATTTGAATGTATCTATTGTCATTGTGATGTTAACAGTTTGCAACATGTGATTTCTATTTATTGGCATTTTTTATACCACAGTTTAAATAAAAGAGGTTTAACCACTATCTTCTGTGTTCTGTTTTCACTATCATCATTGTTGAGTTTGAAGTGGTGAAACTTTTATAAGTTGGTTAACTTGGACATTGCTGAATAATTTAAGCCAAAGTTGGGTGTGGTTTCTGTTGGGATGTTCGATTTGGGCTCTAAATCAAACACAAGGGAATTTCACTTACATTTATTTTGTTTGTTTGTTTGATGTTTAATGTCATACTCAAAGGTATTTCACTTATATGACGGATTGTCCACTACACACTGTACAGCCTTATTACCACCCTCGTGATTGCAGGAGCCACAACATGCGACTTGCTCATATACCTGATGGACAGGTGGATTTAATCCAGTTAAATTGAAGCAAGTTTAGATGGCGCACCGCTTACATTTAAGACAGATTGGCCTTCTACTTTGCTCAACTTAAAAATGGTAATAAATGAGCAGAACCTTCTAAAAGTCAAACACTCCAATGCTTAGACCAGACAATGGTGTTGCTGCCGAGTGTAGATAAAATACTGGTTTTCATTGGATTGGGAAACTCTTTACTTCAGCATTTGAAATGTTTTGTAAGGCAGAGTTATCAACATTATCAGTTTCACTACTTAGGGAGACTCCCTAAGCTTTCCTACTGGTCAGATGGACCGCGACCCAATTTAAACCAATCACCTCACAGCTATTTAATCACAGATTGTTTGTTTGTTTCATTGGTGTTTAACGTCATACTCAAGGGTATTTCACTTATATGACGACGGACCCAAATATAGGACATCACAAACAAATCTGCTTCCCGTTACCTCTGCTAACACCAGGGCAACAGAAAGCAACCTCTTTTCTCCCCTCTTACGATTGACCGAGGGAGTATTCTGCAGAGCCATGGCCCACCTGCTCCCTCACGGGGCGAAAAAGCGAGAGGAAACAAGGGCTTTGGCAGACACCTGCCCAAATGGACACCCTGAAGTGAACACTCCTCTCATTTGGACACCCTGTTTTAAGGAAGTTTAACATACAGGAGATAGGAAAACTGTCAAAATTGGACGATGAGTTATATGAAAAGTGAAGCTTCAAGCAACATCACCATTTTGGACACCTTACTTATGCTATCTGGCTAAGCCCCTGGGATGAAACGGCCGCTGGCCTGGAAACCCCTGTTAAAACAATACCCGGACTCCTGTACCTAATGGTCAACAGATGGACTCAATCCTGTGAATGGTAAATCAAAGTAGAATTTGCAACGCACACGCTAACCAATAGGCCTTTAACCAATAAGCCAAGGCCGTGGGCTGAGCAACTATTGAAGGCTGATGTCCTCATATTCTATATACAATAATGAACTACCAGACACTGAGCACAGGTACCTTTATTTATTAAACAGGTATCACTATAAATACGAAAATCACTTTCTCCGACCAGTTTTCTTCTTTGAAGCATTTGGATTTCGCTTGTTCCATTTCCCATTATTACCATGTCGTATCCCCAGTTGAGCTGCACGACTCGTCGTGTCATTGAGTGCAAATGGGGACTGATTGGCTACATAATCGGGGTCAAACACGTCTAGTCCGTGCTGTGCTTTCTTGGGCTCGCGTTGTTGTGGTAATGGTTGGTCTTCAAACAGAACTGGGTTGTCAGCATGTTTCCCTCCTTTTGGTACTGGCAATGAATACTGTCACGATAAAAATGCCAAAAAATGTTAATATGGTTTGAAACTGGACAATATCATCATTGAATACACGGTTTGATTAATTGGTGTTTAACTCAACACTAAAGGGTATTTCACCTATATGACAGCAGTGTAATTGTTGCATTGAGATTTAATGTTATACTCGAGGAGATTGATTATAATGATAGATAATGCATTTACTAAAGATACATGGAGGGTGGGTTATTAGTCAGATATGCAATTCACGGCTACGGTGTTTACTACAACAGTACAGAGCAACAGTAGTCAGATATGCAAGTCACGGCTACCTTTGTTACTACAACAGTACAGAGCAACAGTAGCCAGATATGCAAGCCACAGGTACGGTGTTTACTACTACAGTGCAGAGCAACAGTAGTCAGATATGCAAGTCACGGCTACCTTGTTTACTACAACAGTACAGAGCAACATTAGTCAGATATGCAAGCCACAGGTACGGTGTTTACTACTACAGTACAGAGCAACAGTAGTCAGATATGCAAGCCACAGCTGCGATATTTACTACAAGAGTACAGAGCAACAGTAGTCAGATATGCAAGCCATGGCTACGATGTTTACTACTACAGTAAAGCGCAACAGTAGTCAGATGTGCAAGCCATGGCTACAGTGTTTACTACTACAGTGCAGAGCAACAGTAGTCAGATATGCAAGCCACAGCTGAGATATTTACTACTACAGTACAGAGCAACAGTAGTCAGATGTGCAAGCCATGGCAACAGTGTTTACTACTACAGTGAAGAGCAACAGTAGTCAGATATGCAAGCCACGGCTGCAATATTTACTACTACAGTGAAGAGCAACAGTAGTCAGATATGCAAGCCACAGCTGCGATATTTACTACTACAGTACAGAGCAACAGTAGTCAGATGTGCAAGCCATGGCTACGGTGTTTACTACTACAGTGAAGAGCAACAGTAGTCAAATATGCAAGCCACGGCTACGGTGTTTACTACTGCAGTACAGAGCAATAATAGTCCGATAAGCAAGCGACTGAGCCAAAGATGTGGTCCTTACTACTACAGTTAAGAGGAGCACTAAAGATACACGGAGGGTGGATCAGTTACCTTCAACCCTCTAGCGGAGGTCTGTTTACGCTTTGACAGGAAGTACCTAATGGAACCATCCTCCTCCACCGTCATGGCCACCTTCTGTAAAGTGTTGTTCCCACAATGAGGGCAGAACAGCTTAGTCAGGTTACTGGTCACTCTGAAACCAGAACAAACTTTATTAAAACCAGATCATAATCTTCTTCTTAGACAATACCAAATATATCAAACCGACTGGTCGAAATATTGCCTGTCTACCTGTTATTTATCAGTGGATATTCACAAGACACAGGTGAAAAGAAAATCCACCCAATGACATTTTTAAAACAAGAGATCCATGAATGGATCTTGACGCCCACACTGTTAAGATAATTGAAGAGAAGAGTCTAAGAGGGGACAGATTCACGATTTGATTTTCCGTCTTGTGCCTAAGCCAGTATAGGAAGAGT
>JARFOD010088680.1:0-18186 GCA_031763545.1 Mopalia muscosa | reverse complement strand
TACATTTCGCCATTTTACTTCTAAACTACTGTGAATTTTGGTACACATGTCTATATATATATTCTGAATCGTCTTTTTCTGCAGAACAATAATAAGTAAATGATTTTTTTCTATAACTTACAGAAAAAAATATTTGCCATAAAAAGTAAATTTTTGCGACCTCTTTTTCAAATTGCTAGTTCTTTTACACCATTTGCGTCAATTGTTCAATTTTATATCAGCGTATAAAACATTATACATGTACATGTATGAACCCAAAAATGGTTATTCAGTTTTTTGCTGTTTATCTTATTTTTCTACTGTCAAAAATAAAAAAAAATGAGTAAAAATAGTGAAATTTTAACTTCTTATAACTATATCTAAAAAAAGAAAAAAGATATTAAAAATCTGAATAACCGTTATTAAGTTTTATATGTCGAGATGAAATGTGCAAAAAATCAGTTCTGTAGGTATAATAACAGCTGAGGAGTAGGCATTTTCCCAAGTAGGGTAAACTGAAAAATGGAAACGGGTAAAATGTATTTCTGATCTATTTTACGACAGTGTTATCTCTTTCATGCTCAATTCTTTGAAGTTATTCAATCTTGTTTTGTCACAAGTTGTTTATTATATCGAATTGAGTCATTATATGTATTTTTTGCTAATATATATTGTGAAATATACCAACTTTTCTATAAAATTGACAAGAACTGACCGTGTTATTTGAATTGCATTCAAGCTGTGATCAATCTCTTAATAGACTGATACTAATCAACCCAATGTGGTGTCAGTGAATAAGTGCTCAATATAGAACACACGGAAACTGCTGATATGCTATATGAACAGTGGGCAGACTGTTAATCCTCTTCAGGTAGCTACAGCCTACATGTACCTGTGTTTAATATCTGTCGTCATATAAGTGAAATACCCTTGAGTATGACGTTAAACACCAATCAAACAAACAAACCTGTATTTAATTGATTGTCAAATAAACCACTGTTGTAAATAATGTCGTCAAGTTTTATCCTCAAAGTTAACGGTCTTCAAATTCAATTTTTTTTACTTGGTCTACTCTAAGATAAAGATCACTATCTAAACTTTTAGAATATGCAATAATAAAAAAATCGCCAATTTTGAGCTGAGGGGTTAGAGTATCCTTAAATAAAATTTACAGCATGTTTCCAAGACCCTTTTGAATTCAGGTCAAAGCTCTGAGGAAATAACTAGACTTACATGTATGCACTTTACTCATTGCACACATGCATCTTTCATTATTAGGCTATGGAGTAAAAATCTACAATTATTTCAAGTAATGGTTTTGATTTTATTAGGATTATTTATTTATTCATTAAGTTTGAACTAAATAGTAGTAAATTTGTTATTGCCTCTATATCATATTGACCCTACATGTATGTTAATAATTCTGGAACCAATAGAGAAATATTAACCACCTATGCGGAGATGAAAATTTATGATTGTTCTACCATAAAGCTTTTGTAACTCTGATAGTAGATTAGAGCTCTGACAATGTTTTATACATGTACATTTGTAGCCAGAAGAGGCAAAGACATTTTTTTGGAAAACAAAAATATTGTTAATTGTCTCTAAGGACAGAGGAACTGTTTTTAAAATGAAATGTGCATTAACGTCATTAGACGAAGAAAAATAGTCCTTTTTAATTTGTAAATGTACAAAGAAGAAAGTTATGGGGATGCAGGGGCTTAGCAAGAAATCAAAAGTATGGTGTCCAAATGAAAATGGTCATTCTGCTTCACAGTTGGATGGACACCATTCTGCCTTAGCTCTTGCAGATCAGTGTATATTAAACTACAGGTGTGTGTGAACTGTGCCCTCTTCTCTTCACTTATCAAAATTCTCTTTATTTTTCAAATTTGATTATTTAAATTTAAGTTAAAAGTGTGAATTTACAATGTATATTTTGTAGCATTGCCACTGAGCCTTTTCTCAGTTGATCAGTCATGTTGGACTGAAAATCTATTGCTCCATCTTCTTTCTGACAGTTTCTGAACAAAGGTTGTAGGCATTGTCTAGGATTGGATATCTGTCTGTCTGGAATCTCTATTCTTAGAAATTTTGTATGTTCAAATTTTCAATTCTTTCTATCTTTCCAATGTTAAAATGAAAAATGTCTGGCTATCATTCAGTGCTTAGACAGAGGAGTGTCCATCCATCAAAATGGACACCCTGAAGTGAACACAATTTTGCCTCATTTGGACACCAAGTTGCCTATAAAGTTTTGACCATTTTGGGCAGCATACATGCACGTTTGATTTCTGGCTAAGTCCCTGTGATTTAAACCATTTTAACAGTAATCTGCCCATCTCAAATGACAAGTGAACCGGTCTCTAGCTAAGACTATGGCTTAAGGTAGACTACAGGTAAGAAGAAGTGGATAATCTGTCATCATATTATAGTAAAATAGCCTGTCATCAGGTGCGAGTCATTCAAATAGATACAGTCAGACCTTTACACGTATGAAGTTAATCCAAAGTAACTTTTTAAACAATACATCACAAAATACAATAGAACCAGAATTACTTATTATAGTTAATATTCAGAGTGAGCCAATTAATTAAATATGTCTGATTTCCTGATAGAAGCAATTGAGATTACATGAAAAGTTTTTGTGTGAACTCCCTACCCTAAGGCCTATTTAACTTAATTAGTGTTTCAATTAATGAACACCTAAGGCCTATATTAGGTTCATAAGAAGAGTTTTTCCCTCATACACAATTACACATGTAATTTTAATACAGAGAAATGAAATATTTAATAGCAGTGTAATTGTTTCACTCAATGGCTGTTATATAAGTTTATCTTATACATTAAATAATATTTGAATTGTGTATTACATAAAGCCGTCTGACCTGCCCACCAGTCTGGCATGCTCTGGAGTATTTTTTTTTTTTTTACACACAATTTATGTTAAATACACCAATGTCAAGGTGGCCCATAAAGAATGAATGACGTCCTAATGATGTCACTAACTCAAAAGCAAGAAAAAACTATTGACAGAGGCACAAAGACAATACAAAAATTAGCATACAATTATACACACAATTTATGTTAAATACACCAATGACCAATGTCAAATTGTCTGTCTACTATATAAGCTTAATGCGTCTGTAAATAGTTTTTTTTCCTGATTTTGCCATCTACCTCTGAAGATGAACTTAGTCAAGTTTTAAAGCTTAGGAAATTAAAAATGTATAGCATAGCAGTCGCTATCATGTTTGTTTAAAATCTAGTGAAACCATTCCACACAACTATATTAAGAATGAATGACGCCCTAGTGATCGTCACCAACTCACAACGTTTGACAACAGGCAGATTCCAGCTTCATGTCTGAAAGGGTACCTGCCTCCTTCATCATCTGTTGATCTCACAAAAAGAAATAACTAATCTGTATTTTCGTTATTTTGGGATAACCCTTTCTTAAGTTCAGACATTTTGCAGGTTGAAACCCGTCGGGGGAATCAAACCCGCAACCTTCAGGTTTGGTGCCTAACTCTGAGGGTCGTGGATTCGATTCCAGGACGAATTTCAACCTGCAAAATTTCTGAACTAGAATTCGTTCAAACTAAGAAAGTGTTATCCCAAAATACCGAAAATACAGATTAGTTAATCTTCACTTTCTAAAAGACACAAAAATTATTTAATAACTTATCTGTCAAAATGTGACCTAAATAGTATTGATTACATTTATTGTATGTAGATGTGTAATTACATTATTAAATATTCAAAACAAAAAGTCTGAAAATTAAAATACAACTTCTTCAGTTGTTGTTTTCCCTACCCCATCAGAAATTAGTTATATACTCTGGTTTTTATGTGATTTCCTTAAGAGTCCGTAATACCAAAATGGCTACACTTTTCACCAATCTTAAGTTATTTTTTTCTGATTCTATGGGATAGAACAAGGTGCAAGCAGTTTTATTCCCATCAGATTTTGTAAAACTCGTTAAAATTTCATAAACCTCATTCTGGTCAAATCAAATTGCCATCATTTTTTTAGGATACAGCATCACCGTATCTCAAACCAATGGACAATCTTTTTTTACTTTTATACTCCGATCATCTGTTTTCCAACACTTAAGAAAGTCACGACTCACGTGACTGATTGAAAAGCACCTTAATTTACCTTCAGACAGGTCTCTGGAGATGCTCTTTTCTTAAAGTTATTGATGAAATACTGCTCTTCAATTTTTACATCATTCTGTATCAAAAAAATTACAGAAAAACAAGCAAAAATAATGAAATGTTCGAAAACCGGTGCTGTTCGATAACCAGTGATCTGATGATAATTCATCTCAGTAAAAAACTGTATTTCTTAATTTTTTTAAACATTTTGTCTTGAGGGAGGTTAAAATCTTAATTATCTCAGTTACAATATAACATATTTGCAGAGATTTATCATACATATCATACACCCATCATTTGACAGAATATGTAATATTCATACATCAGAATCTTGATAGCCAATGAGGTGGAGAGGGAGCTTCCTGTAAACATTGAGCTCTCAAAGCTAAAGGGGCCCTCTGCCGTAGCTTAGTGTTAGTGTGTGCGCTTATCAAACTGAACCTGCTTCAATTGTACCGTTCATCGGATCCAGTCCACCTGTTGACTGTCATGAGCTAGTCACACGTTGTTGCTCCGGCAATTGCGGGGCTGGTTTTTACGAGGTTTCCTCTCGGTTTTCCACTGTAATAAGGCAAGGTGACGTGTGTAGTGGACATACCATCATCATCAATCAAACAAACTTGAGAGGCGGGGAGGGAGCTTCCTGTTGGCATTGAGCTTCCAAAGCAAAGGGGGAAACATTAAAGGTATTCCCAAATCGGTTATAAATTTGATTGGAAGTGATTGGATTACAAAGATAATACTATAAGCTATCTGTAAAACAAATCCCGTATTTTTTCGATGCTTAGAAATCGTTTTATTCACTTACAAACTTGTGAATTTTCATACAAGTTATTTTAGCTGTGACATAGGCAGGGGAAACTGCATTCGGAACACTCTGTGGCGGATAGTGACGACTCCGTGGCGGATTAGGACGAGTCCATATCGGAGATACACGAAGAACTGCTAGATAATGAGAAATAACAAAATGGCGGTCAGGTTTCTATAGATACATGTCACTACGTGAAATCCCCTGGTGACGTCACTCGAGAATCAAGCAACTAACTCTTAATAAAAGTCAGATGTTCAAATCCCAATTTTTTCACATGTACGCAGAATTTTTTGATGAAACAATTTGCAAATCGTTCAGTGAATATTGGACTTTTTTATGCCCTTTCTATGTATCAACCATTTAGGAAGACCTTTAACCCCTCTGTTTGTTACATTTATATCTTTGTTTTGTGTTTTATGTTTGTCCCCTTTTTTGTCCTGTGTTTGTTGCCAGTGGCATCAAGGGTGATTTCCTTCACCTTAGTGACCTATTATGCTGTCGCACTGCTATATGAGTGTAATAGCCTTAAGTAGACTTCCCCATGGTACTCGGGGTACTCAGGAGTATTTTGTTAACATAATTTATTTTAAATACACCAATACACCATTAAAATACTTACAGAAATTCAAATTGTATGCTATGTTTTATCACAAGTATTGTCACGTAAAAGCTTAGAAAAATTAAGTTTCATGAAGCTTAATCAAACAACCAACTAAATATTTTACATGTATTTGTTTTATATTAAGCAGACATTTTATTTCTCCAGTTACATTTAATTTCGTGCAAGTCAGCAACTTGCGTGTTCATGACAAGCTTATAAATATGTGATTAAATGAATATAAATGTTATGCTGGTATATGTAATTACATGTACATGTATGATATGTGTAAAGCAGGGTCTGTGGTCTGCGCATGCATGTCTGTTCTGTCGTGTACAGGGGCATATTGAATGTATTAACATCAAGAAGAAGATGAATTTTTTGTGGCTTAGGGATAAAGTGCACGTTTTCTAATTCAACTTAACTTACTGTTCATGGAATCGAGCCTGTCTGTGGACCATCCAATTCACATATGAGTGAATCACACGCTTTTGCTCCGACAATAACAGGGGTGATTTTAACAAGGTTTTCTCTTGGTTTTACACAGCATTGATGCTAGGAACATTGGGAACTGGACAATCCGTCATCTTATAAGGGAAATACCCTTGAGTACAACGTAAAACCCAAATCCAAATCATAAACTTTTCCAACACACGTACATGTATAAGTGAAATACTGTTGATCATGGTGTAAAACTATATCAAGCTGCAGACTATATCTCAATGAATGCTGTCTTTATGTAGCACTTGATGAAGATTAATTTCCAACATACATGTACAATACCGAAACATTCTACATATTAATGAATGGTAGAGGCTACGCTATTTGAAAGAACTGCTGTGAATAAGTGAAATCCCTTGAGAATGGCGTAACCCACCAACTTGCAGTTTAAATCTCAGATTGTTTGGAAGTGGAACGTAGCTGGTAACTTAGACTTAGGAAAACGCTTCTTATATTAACCTTGTGGTTTTTTATACGTCCATCATTTGACAGACATATTATGTTATGGAGTTGTCCGTCTGTGAGGGAGCGGGTGGGCCATGGTCCTGCAAAATACACTTTGGCTTCCTCAGTCGATCGTAAGAGGCGAGAAAAGAGGGTGCTTTCTGTTGCCCTGGTGTTCCCAGAGCTAAACGGTAAAGAGGAAGCAGATTTGTTTGTGATGTTCTGTATTTCTCTCCGTCGTCATATAATTGAAATACCCTTGAGTACAACGTTAAACACCAATCAAACAAACAAACCGTCTGTGTGTGTGTCTGTCTGTCCGTCCGTCAACTTTTTGGTTTCCGGACATTAACTTGAAAACTGCTTATTGAATTTTAGTGTTGACAAGAATACACCCAACAAAATCACAGCCTGGAAACATGTAAAATTCAAATCTCTCTTCCTTTACATGTACATTTCTAAATACATGTAATGTATTAACAGAATGGCTGAGTGTCGATCACACAGAAATAAGAAAAAAGTTGATAAATTAAGTATTCATGAAATTCAAAATATATTATATATGCTTTTTAACTGAGTTATGTACAATGTATAGTCTTAGAGAGTTCATATTTAACTTATTGTCTGAGTAATCATGAATAAATAGTGTGAAATTCACATTTTAAAAATCTACATGTAGATAAACTAAAAATAAATCTACCTTTACCCATGTAACCAGACACACCATGTACAGTGTACATGTACATACTATGCATGTATCTCTTAATAGAGCTGCTCATCTTTTCATTGTTTGTTTCCAGTCCTCTACAAGATGATACAATGCAATTCAGACTACTACAATCAACAAATGAGGAAGAAATTGTTGTATTTTATGATAGCCTTTAAAGGGACATGCACACCTGCTTACATTGGATCTTGATGTTGTGTATCTATGTATTTTGCACACATATTGTGCATTGTAATATGTGTTTAAAAAAACAAATAAATTAAACACTTCTACTCAAAAGTAGATATTTAAACACCCATTTATGAATCCACAGGTATAAGAGTTTGTATTACATTGTGGCCTCTGTAATTTGGAATATTTTGTACATAGATGTAAACTCTGTACAAAGCAGTTTGTTTTATTTTTCATAAATGCACATTTATGCATTTTTGTAAAAATAAGCAAACCAGAGGAAAATGCAAATGAAAGGTTACATTTTATCTCATACAATTTTAGAGGACAGATTTAAAGATTAAGCTTATACAAACACAGATTACAGTTTACACAAATACTACATTTCCATTTTTGAATTTCCCCAAACCATATCATTTGTAAAAACACATGTCCAGCAACTCATCACTACTTGTTGGCCCAGTGGTGTCACCTCTGGGCTCAGCTTTGAACCTCTGAGGATTGATGGACATATGCTTGTATATATTTCTCTCTGTCTGAATAATTACTAAATGTAGGGTTTATATTTATACGTTATTAGAGTAGCTGTCACTTTTCATTCAGCTTTGCTTGCTCATTAACACACATACATTTTACCCTATCAGTTTGTATGTAAATATTAAATAGTGTCATGGTATGATATGAGCGGGGGACTTTTCCCTGTCATAAGGAACATGTCACATCTCAAACTAAAACTTGCCACGTGGGCTTGCTCCAGTTGTTTAGTTTGTGTGCTTACAGCCTCAATGCCTTATTACTGGCTTCAGGGAGAGGATCCTTTAGCGGTGGCTGTCTGGTACATGTAACTCTACATTTGTTGCAGTGCTCCTGTTAAAAAGTTAAGTTGATCTGCGACCTGTTTAACCAGGGATAATTCAACCTTAACAATGTCAGCTTGTTTAAACTCCTGATTTGTTTAATCTGCCTAATTCTGTGAATTAACATCTTTGAGTAAAATTCGGAAGCTAGGGAGTTCAGAGGAAGTTGGTGAACTCCTGTGTGTCACTTGCCTAAGTACTGTGTATAAATATACAGCTGTTCCACAGCCATGGACTGGTAATTATTGCAGAAGTCTTTTAAAAACTGTTCTTTTGTGGATTTTTGGCAGAAGTCTTTTAAAAACTGTTCTTTTGTGGATTTTTGGCAGAGGTCTTTTAAAAACTGTTCTTTTGTGGATTTTTTTACACGTTGTTGGTTTAAAAGCAATCTGTACAATTTATGGGAATATTTGTAATCTTACAAGTTAGCTTATATAATATAATTCATATACTTCATATAACTTCATTCCTCTCATGTATCCTAGATTTGTTACAGATAGTAGGTTTTCAGCAGAATCCTAGACTATTTAACATGTTACAATTCAGGGGCTTACATGTAGCCACAAATCAATAGTATGGTGTCAAAAATGGTCATTTTGCTTCACTTTTTAAGTAACTGGGTGTCTAATTTGAGCATGCAGTTTTTCTATCTCCTGTCTGCTAAAATTCCCATATTAGGCTATTGATCAATTCAGGGTGTCCATTTAGATGGGTGGACACCCCTCTGTCTAAGCCCTTGCGTTTACATGTACTTACAATGTACGTGTAGCCCTTTGGTTTTCCACCCAAAGCTATTAAACTGACATTTCATGGATGTTATTTCTAGCCTGGTCTAGTGT
Source organism: Mopalia muscosa (assembly GCA_031763545.1). Classification (NCBI taxonomy): domain Eukaryota; kingdom Metazoa; phylum Mollusca; class Polyplacophora; order Chitonida; family Mopaliidae; genus Mopalia; species Mopalia muscosa. The sequence goes on along the minus strand of JARFOD010088680.1, from coordinate 9,098 downwards.
TGATTATATATGTTCTGGGTGAAGGGGCCTTTGAGTTGGGAAAAGGGTTTCCTTGAATTTTAAAATTTGTTTGTTTGATTGGGGTTTGATGTCGTGCTCAAAAGTATTTCACTTACATGACGACGTGTCAGCCCAATGGGTGAAGGAAACCACTTTTATTATCCTAAATCACCTCATATTCCGTTTATGACCAATCCTACATGTAACTTCTGTGCTTGTTGTGGCAATATTACAGCATATAATCACACAAATTTATGTTTTCTAATCAATGTTGATGCTCCTCTCTAAAAAACTGAAAAATTCATCTGCTGCTTCTCAGACACAATTTATAACTTTTTTGAATAGCTTCCAAAATATTAATGTTATGAATGAATCTGGGATGATTTAGGATATGCGCACATATCTGATTCTAGTCATTATTCAATGTTGCTATCAGTGATACGAAGATTGCTTTCACACCCATCTATTTATTACGCTGGTATAATTAGCGATCGGCTTACAGTATGGCCCATACTGACCCTATACGCTGGTACATATAGAACAGTTTGTTAGGTATGGGCTTGTCCAATCAGATGCCTGTGAAACCCAGAGCCAGGTTAAAAAATCACACATGATTATATTGGTTGACCTGGACACGTGAGCAAACAAGTTTGTAAAATGGTGGCTCAAAGATGTGCTGCTCCTGTAACCAAGCGAACAATCAAAGCCGAAAGCGCGTTGATAGATCGCATTTCATTGGCTGTTGTTATTTCGCGTCTCCGGTAGTCATACCTAACAAAATGTTCTTTATACTGTAAGCTGATAGCTGGTTATACTAGGGTATCTACATGTATCTATAGGCTTGCTACCAGGATAATCACCCGCTGCACTATATATGTGTTAAATAACAAATATGAGGACAAAAAGCCTTTAAACATACAATTACTAGAGTCTTTACACATTAACACTCTCTATTGATAGTTTCTTCAGCTGGCAGTGCAGTGCATTGGTTTCAGATAGGTCGATTTAACTTGGTGTCGTTGTTGTAGCTGATACTTGTACCATAAACCACTCAATCTGTATCTTGTACCGAGCGTCAAGAGTTTTTATTCTCAATTCCCATGACTATACTATAGCCATTTTTCATGTTGCCCTGGTGCTCAGAGCTAAAGGGGAACAGTAAGCCGATCTGTTTGCTGTGTCCTGTTGTTGTCGTCCTGTATTTGTTGTGTCCTGTCTTTGTTTGTTGCCAGTGGTGTCAAGGGTGGTTTCCTTCACCCATTGGGTTGGCACATCATCATATAAGTGAAATACCCTTGAGTACAACGTCAAACCCCAATCAAACAAACAAATTAATCTTTACATTAACAGGGATAATCATTGTTCAATATTCTAAATTCTAAAAATAGTGCTCAATTCTTATTAGATTGTTTCTTTCCTTTCGTTTTTTACTCATTTTGTTTTAAAGCACATGTTACATGTATTTATCAAAGTTTGTCACCATTTATATTTTATTTTAAAGTTATTTGGGAAATGGTTTTTTGTGTTGTTATTTTATAATTATGTTGTGGTGGGCCTTGAGGAAGAGCAAATTAATTATTTGATTGAGCTTCACCTCCAATGAATAAAGATTTCATTCAATCATTCATTTATTTATTCGTTCCTTCATTCATTCATTCTACCCTTGAGTACGACGTTAAACACCAATCAAACATACAAACATTCATTCATTCATTCACATGTACATCTGTTTCATTGTTGATGCAGCTTCTCTTGTCTCTTTTCCCATTACCTTTTTTATAATTTCTTATTTATGTACTTAAAAAATACAAACTATCTTTAGCCAAAGTTACAAAAGCGAGCAGCTCCAATGATATGAAATGTTGATTATATTGTGCCCAGCCACACTGAACAAGTCTGTGCAGTGGAGAACAACTAGATTGGCTCGAGGCTTTCGAATGAATGAATGAATGATCAGACAATCTGCACCATATAAGTCAAAGTAAAAGTACGATGTTTAATACATGATATACAACATTGAGCCTAAATCAAACAAACAGAAAAATCTATAAATAAATCACACTGACAGAGAGATGTTCATTAATTAAAACCACTGAATGATGGGTACTGTTATGTATAAGCTTACAGCAAATGTTATGGATACTGTTTGTATCAATAACAATTACATGTACACTGTACATGTACCTAGACACCATGTGATTTTACTTCCAATGTATTGTGATTCCTCAGAATTCATTTGGGTTAAATTCTTTTTCCTCTGGCCCTCTGACTAAGGGCATTTTGTTTGAGTAGTAGCAATGCTGTCTACTTAATAACACTGGAGGAAATCTTACTTTCTAACATTATGGAAACGCTCTGCATCTTGGTTGTGCTAGTGTCAGTTATTGTTGGAATGCATCACCATTAGGTAAGTGAAATATCCTTGAGCAAGCATGGCGTAAAACTCCAATCAATCAATCAATCAATCAAACTTTTCCTTTGTTTTTGTTTTAGATCTGGAATCATGATGTAGATGAGAAGAATACTGGGGTTTTACTTATATTAACACAAAGTTTCTGGGGAGAGGACTACAGCTCCGTTTAAAATAGACGAGTGTTGATGTCTAGATCTGATCGCAATCAAATCAGTTTGAAAATCAAAAAGACTTTCAGTAGACATCTTTAATAAAGTGCCACATTGGACTACATAACCTCAAGGATGTTGTGATGGCACCTGAACCATTATATTTAAAATTAAATTTAAAATTTTCTAAATTTATTTCAATTTTGATTTTTAGTTCGTTAATATTTAGAGGTTGAAAATAACCATTTTTAAAAGAAAAACTGTTCCAATTTTCAAAATGGTCAGCCGTCTAAGAATGCAGTATTGTAAAGTGATCATTGCCACATCCATGGTGTGGTTCTTACTAGATGTGGCGCTACTCATGTACTATACAGACTGTACGGGATCCTCGGCGCAATGCTCAAATAGAGGCGAAAAATCAAACATGGATACAAACAACGAGAAAAAGCCAGAAAAGCCGGTTGGACTTCTGGATAAAATATTACCAAAAGGTGAGAGCAGTTTTATTTTTACCCTGTACAATTCAGATTTGATGGTAGCTTCCTGCTGGTTTGAGGCCCGCGGCTCTGGCTTAGTGGTTGGTGAGTGCGCTTACTAAAGCCTACTTCGATGTACCGTTCATGGGATCGAGACCATCTGTTCACCCTCAGGTATATGAGTGAGTCACAAGATGCGGGAGTGTTTTTTACGAGGCTTTTTCCCATTTTTCTGGCGATGTCTTCAAGTTCCTTAAACGGATCGGTGTGTATCATAAAATCTAATGTTTATGAATAGTTGCATATTTTTAAAATTCACACAATTTTAAACTCAATAATTACAATTTTTATATCCAAATTTGAACTATATAATATATCGACATATTTGTAACATTTTTGTATGATATATTGACATATTTAATTTTCAACACTTATGTATGTCCTAATCAGTTCATGTTCTTTCTCCGTTTGATGTTAACGGCCAAGGGTGCTTCTGATTGGAGTTGTCTTTAATTGTAGAAAATAAAACATAAATTGTAAATATGTTCACGCCACAGTGTAGCTGAAATACCGCTGAATGTGGCGTAAAACACTAATCAATCAATCAATCAATTTTCCCGGTTTTCCTTGGTAATAAGGCAATGTGAAGTGGACAATACATTGTCATATAAGTAAAATACCCTTGAGTACGACTTAAACCCCAATCAAACAAACAAACAGATCCTGTTGTCTTGATTCTTTTGGAAATTCTGAACAGTCCACCTTATAGTGCTCAGTTAAAATGTTATTGTCAATGGGAAATGTAGAAGCTTATAAACAAAATTTGGATTTGGCCCCTTGACAAAGTTGTAGCATTAACAAGTTGAAGAATTTTTAGAGCCCATTTTTAAAATGCTGATATAAGCTTATGTAACGCTGGGCCCTCAAAGCCTCATTATGTCACCCTCTGGCAATATGAAGCTGTTCTGCTTGTTTTGTTTTTTTTTCTATTTTTTTTTTTTCCTGTTTTTTTTTTCTTCTCTTTTTGGGCCACTATACTTTGTTGCCAGTGGCCTTGATTTAGATGTACATGTAAGTTTCTATCACCCTGGTAAAACATCGATTTAATGAAAACAATTCCGTTAAAATTAATGGACTTAATCTTCATGAATAAACTTCCTATCTATGTAAGTTTAAACCCCTGGGCCTTTTTTCACATTTTAGCATTGTATGAGCAGGCCTGTGCGGTAATCTTTTCAGGCAGAACCCTCTCAAATTTTGTATGATAACCTAACATTTGCATTTTCCCCTGGTTTGATGATTTTTAGATACATTAATGTGCCTTGGTGAAAAATAAAGCAAATATTATTTAAAACGCAGACTTTTTTTGCTATTGCTCTGCTTATCTAATTGATACAGTAAAATTATTTCTTTATTCCTTTTTATGTCATCATGGTTACCCAGAGTATTTTAGAGTATTTGTTATGCCAAATTTATGTTGAATACATACATGTATTCGATATACAAAAACCATGTTTGTTCCTTGAAAACTCCTGGAATTGCAGTATATAAGTGTCCACATTTATATCGAAAAACTTTCTGAGACCATTCTGATTGGCCCGTGAAGAAGCGGGTGGACCATGGCCCTGCAGAATACTCCCTCGGCTTCCTTGGTCGATCGTAATAGGGAAGAAAAGAGGTTGCTTTCTGTTGCCCTGGTGTTTGCAGAGCTAAAGGGTAACAGGAAGCAGATCTGTTTGTGATATTCTGTATTTTTGTCCGTCGTCATATAAGTGAAATACCCTTAAGTACGACGTTAAACACCAATCAAACAAACTGAATGAAATGCAGGTGTTCAAATCAAAAGGCCTATCCGTCTTGTAAGATATAATGGGAATTTTTAGTTCTGGGTTAGGGTAATACTAAACCTAACCCTAAAACTAACCCTTATACTAAGTCTAAACCATAACACGAAACCTAACCCTAACACTAAACCAGACATTGAAATTCAGGTCATATGTTACATGATGGACTGACCTCAAAATGACAACCTTTGGTAATCAACAATGATTTTACTTATATTTTGAGACACATTTTAAAAATGAACAAACCTTGAGTAATGACAGCCAGCTACACGATTCATAATAACAGTTGCATTCATGTCAACTTTCTCGACGATGGGGACATCCCGGTAACCCAGCCTCTCCTTCAGTAGAATCTGTAGGATATGGGTTACGATCTGGTGAGGCATTCGACTACTCGTCTCAAGAATTATGGGTAAATTCCGTTCTTGACAATAGAAGTAGCGCACATTATTTGCAGCTGTAAACAGATAATAGAGAAAATGTTTTGATATTTCTTAATTTTGGGGTTTGTTACAAATAATACTGTTGAGATAAAAATGTGTTCACCTAGGCAGCTACCAGTGTATTTTGAGCGCAAATTTGCTTAAAGAACTTTTTTTAAAATCATTGTTAAACTGTCCTTAATCTCCTCAAATTTCGTTTTATGACCAATTCTAAATTCTTTGCTTACTGTCACAATGTGACACCATGTAATCAATTAAATTTATGTTTCTGAGAAATGTTGATTTCTAGCTGAAATATTAATTTTCTGCCTCTCAGATACACTTTCCAAGTCTTTTAAATAACTTCAAAAATAGTATTTTTTTTTTTATGAATTTGAGGTGATTTACAATTTTAGATGAAAATAGGATGCAACAATCTTATTCCTTCTTTTTCTTCTTCATTTTAGGAGAACACTTTCTGCAGTTTCACTCAGATAATTGGACAAGATTTTAGTTCAGTATATTTCAGACATATTTTTCCATCTCATTGTTGTTCAATTTTCAATACACATTTGACCATTTATAACATTAAATCATAAATTTACCATGAGTAACAAAAAAATTAAACTATAAGAAATACTACAGCTATATGATTGCAAAAAGACTTTCAGATTTAAAACAAAATCTACCTTGAGACTTGGGAAGACAAACATGGGCTGCTGTGGATAAGCCACACAAGAGGAGCAATAAAGCCACCTCCATTCTCATTGGTCGCCTTGATTCACCCAACCAATCACATGTCTTTGATCAGCATAACTTTTTACTATGGTTGAACAGCGGACATTGATATTTTCTGCCTCTTATCTTGAAAGCAAGGGTTCATCTTCTCATGGCACATCTAAAGCTCACTGCTTGTCTTGCCAACACCTGAGACAAGATTTCCTCCCTGATCATTTCACTTCATATACATGCAGTTATCTGCCTGAAACATAGATTCTAATCTGAAAAAATAAGACAGTACATCATGTAATTGTCCAATCAAAAAAGATTACAAAAAGTGTAACATAAATGAATGGTTATGATTGCAGTGGTCAAAATCTTGCCTGTCTACCTGTCACTGACAAGTGGATTTTCTCAAACGACAGGTGAAAATACAACTCACCTGTCTCAAGGCGCAAGTTATTTTAAAAAATATATATTTTTTTAAAATTCTGTGTTAATTGATAAAAAAGAGTGTTTGCCTATTCTTTGCTCTGTGAATCACCAGAGTGACATTTCAAACATTGCTGTTTTCATTTTGGCAAATAATAAATACAGGGGCAAATACAGCTTTTTAATTTAGGCACCATTTTTACTAACAAATCGACCGCATAGCGGGAGCCGAGCCTGGAACGGGCGAGCGGGGGGATGGTGTGGCAGGGGGGTAGACCCCTTCCAGTCTTTAAGAAAATTTTTAAATCAGACAGCTGTTGTACAAAGTGCTATTTTAGACAATCTGACATATTCTCCATAAATTTGGGCCTTTTTTCGGCCTTAAATTGGGCGTTTTTAGACATCGTTTATTTATTGCCCCTGAAATATGACCCTTAATTTGCATCTATGTGACTGTAAGCCATTCTACTTTACACACACAAAAGGGGGACAGGTAACAGCCTTTTTACAAAAGATTTCTCTTCTTTCAATAATCTATCATAATGCTTTTTTATTATATAAAAAAGAATGTATGTGAACTTTTATTCAACAAAAACTAATACAGCCTTCATTCATCTTATATATTGTACAATTAAGTTTTTGTAATTTTATAATTTTGTTTTATCATTGAACACTATGTTATACTGTCATCACCATTTGTTAATATGTCATTCATAAGCTTATCGTCAAGGGATAGAACAAGCCCTCTGGGGTTTTATTCCAGCCAGTCTATCTACTGTTTGTATTTTAATCCCTGATATATTTTATGGTGAATAAATAAATTCATTCAATCACTGCCTTGATTCATCATTGTGAAATCTCTAGCTGCACATCTTAACGACTGAATTGCAGTATTTCCTGTTTTAGAATTTTAACTCTTTTTTGTTGTTTTGTTTGTTTTTTATTTGAACTGATTCTGGGTCGTGGCTGGCATTCACTGGTGGTCATTTGGAGGTTTACTAAGTGTTGAGGGTTTGATTCCTGAAAAGATTTTAACCTGCAAAACTAGAATCTGTTTAAACTAAGAAAATGTTTCTTCCAATAACGAAAATGCTGTTAATATTCTCTTTTTGAGAGACACAAAAAAATCACAAACTCCTAAAGCAGTAATTGGACTAACAGTAACCAATCCAGACCATGTTTAAAAAAAGTAACCAGAGTTACAATTATAGATGGATAACCCTAGTCTTCATGTATCTCAATCTGACAAGTGTCATGTTACAATGATAGCGGATATTGAATGGCCTAAGCTGACTGCCAGCTGTTTCTTTCATTCAAGTACAACAGTAACACATTTACATCCATCATCAAACTGAAATTGATACCTAGATGTAGATGTTAAACTAGAACAAATACTATAATATATTAACACACATGTAAGCCTGTGTTATGAACCTTAATGGGACCTAAATGTCATATACTAATTGTTTGTTTGATTGGTGTTTAACGTCGTACTCAAGGGTATTTCACTTATATGACAGCGGACAAAAATACAGAACATCACAAACAAATCTGCTTCTCGTTACCCTTTAGCTCTGAGAACACCAGGGCAACAGAAACCAACCTCTTTTCTCGCCTCTTACAATAGACCTAGGAAGCCGAGGGAGTATTCTGCAGGGCCATGGCCCACCCGCTCCCTCACGGGGCCGTACATTTAAGAATTCGGACAGCATGGCGGTGCTAGGCGATTTCGAGCAGATAGACCGACCTGAGGGGATAAAAAAGGGGCGTACATTGCGCTTACATGCCTGAGGAATAAAGCCTGTAAGGTAGATAGTGGGGATAGATGTGGATTTATTTTAATGCTCTAACTGTACGGATCGTGGCGCCCCACTTGCGCCATAAGTGTTGGGGATGACAAAACAGGGCTAGGCTAGTACCTGACGTATAACATAGTCCAAAGAAAACGAGGAAGGTAAGACGTCTTTTACTTTAAGGGCTATATATTACTGTAGTATCTGGGACAAAGCCTGAGACTGTTTTGCTGGAAGGCTTTTTTGCACGAATGTCTATAAGCTAGATATAAACAGATAAAGGCCTGTGGTTTTGATGGTTTAAGTACGCGTTGGCAGGTTGTTGTTGTCATGAATGATTGAATGGGTTTTATTGGAGAAGAAATTGGAAATTCCAAAGCCTATTAAACTGTTGGTAGGTCTAGTTAAACTCACAGTGTAGTTGAAATAGTGGTCTTCAACAACTTGTTTATGCCTGCTTTTTTCATTTTGAAAAGATGACGTTTCAAAAACCAACTTTCCCATTTTAGACATGTGTTTTGTGGGTACCGCCATGTTGTTTGTCGCTGCGGAGTTCTTTCGATATTTATTTAGAACGTTTTAATTATTATATAATATTTTAAGTATCGTAAAGCTATTGTTAGTACAGAGTTATTTAAATTTAAAATGTCCTTTTAAAACTGTTTGGCCAGACAGTGCGCTGTATAATTTATACTTCCGGTCTTGCTTGTCAACGATTTTTCTTCTGCTCATCTGTCAATGTGTATATTTCTTTTGGTAGGCATACGTTTGGTTAAATATATTGTCTGGTTGCTTTTTGGTATTAATTTAGTTAGTCTAAATGGGGGGGGGGGGGGGGGGGGGTTTTGG
>JARFOD010088669.1:0-18188 GCA_031763545.1 Mopalia muscosa | reverse complement strand
CTTTCGTCTTCTGGTAGAGACCGGAAGACAAAAGAGCGAAGTTGATCTCGTACATTTGCCCTTTTCTTGAAGGTCGAAACCCCGAGACTGCGAAAATGCAAAACGAAAGCGCGAAACTGCGAAGGTAGAAACAAAGAAAGTAGTCTCGCAGTTTTGCTCTGTACTTCTGCTATTTCGTGGCACACTTTCGTAGTTTTGCCTCTCTGTTTCGTGGTTTCGACTTATCTAATCTCGCAGTTTCGCTTCCTTCGTGGTTTTGATACAGAAAACTACGAAAGCACGATTGGCCGCATCCGGCTTCCATACCTGACTTTCTCTCGCTTACCCAACCTTTGTTGCGTTCGCGCGAGTGCTTGGGTTTCCCCGAGTCAGCCCAGGCGTCCCATTTTCCGCTCGAGCGTTTTACCCGGGTCAACTCCGGTGTGTCACTTCTTCGTTCATACGTTTAGTGTCGTCACACTCGAGTCAGCCACCAGTTCCCCGACTTCAGAGCAGGGTATAAAGCCAAGGGAATCACGTGGCCATCATGGCAGACAACTCTTCAGAAAATCAAACTAACAAACTGTTCTTCTATTTTTAATCACCCTAGCGTGTCAATTAGGCCACAAGTTGCTACCTTGCACTGAGATATAATCATTATTTATTTAATAGATACACCTACTATTGATACATTGTTGAATCGCCCATGTAAGACAGTAAAACAGCACCACTGAAAATGTTCGATACAGTTTTTTAAAATTGACTGTCCTGAAGTTGAATAAAAATATATTTCTTTCTTTCTGCATATTTGTATGCCCAAACAGCTTTACGTTCTTAATAATAATCGTTTTAATTGAAGATGACTGTCACCCAATACTTGCAGCATCAAAAATCGTACCTTTGGCTTCAAAATTTACATTATGTTTTGAGGTTACGCTTTCGGTTTATACTTCCACTTTTACTTGACCGCTGAAAGCTTTCACGCACAGGAAGAATCTCTTAGGGAAATATGACGTTATATAACCCTAGTAGGGCTTTAGGGGCTTACCAGGGGAAGTCGCGCGAACGCTACTCAAGCGTGTTTGTCGCGTGACGTCATGGACAGAGTTGGCCACGCCCAAAATGTCAGCTGCCAGTGGCCGTAGAAAGGTATATATCTGTAACCCTTGGGTTATTATATAAAACGAAGAAACGAGAACTCGATGCCATATTTAAGTATATTTAATCGTAACCTTTCAAGGGATATAGGGGTTATTTCAGCTGGGAGCATCGCTTTAAGGTATACGTACATGGCGGGCGTGCCTGTTGCACTTTTATCGTGCAGTTTGTCTATTTTTGCACAGTTATAGCGATTTTGACTTGAAAATTATTAACAACGTCAGCCATCCGCACCTTTTTCCATAACGCTTCAGGGATTGAACTCAAAAGTTTATTTGGAGAGGCGTTAACATACGTCGCCTTGGCCTGTTCACCAATCCGCTCCATCTTTTCTGGAAATAAATATTGTTTACATCAAAGGTTTATTGCAATTTTATTATCTCAATCTCACATTTGATTCAGACGCGAGCTGTTCAGCTTCTCTCCAATACATTCCTTACACAAAGCGTTTCAAAAGAACAATTGAATTACACATTGAGTAATTACCAGGTAGATAACTATTTAAAAAAAAATGTAATTTCATTACTTCTGTGAGCTTATTACGAACACTGTTAATATTGGGAAGGTTTTAGCATTAATTAAAAATTTGAGCACAAGATCCGCGACTTAATTTACATCTAAAAAATATAACTTGATGACGAAGTGTTCACAAACTGTACATAACACCCCTATGTAACCACAAAAAAGACGAAGGATGTGTTCACTATACAATGTTCAAAGACTACAGATAATATCAGAAGTCTATTAACTAGAAGTATGTAACTGCCATATAGTAATGTCAACGGCATTGTAGACCAGCAAAAACGGTGATGTAACATTATAGACAGGTGTCCTTACTAGTGAGGAAGTCTGGGTAATTTCATCCCTGATCAGCTACTGCCTATAGCAATTATTTTTGTTAGGACGACTGGCTTAATATTTGTCGATTTAGTTGCCATTCATGGCTTATTTAACATGCACATATTGCACTAGGTAAATGCATTTTGTTTATTTCAAAACATTTTGATTGAGGAAAGCCAGAAGTTTCCCATACTGCATCATTATTCAAGTTGCGTTCTTCTGAATTGTCTTATGTGCTACGTCACATGTCACGTTATAACAGGGGGCTCAGTCCCCAATGCCGGTAAGCTTAATGGCAGTTGTATACTTTTAGTTAATAGACTTCCGATAATATCCTAACGGGATCAAAAACTCTTCAACGAAAATAAGAAAAAAAACACTCCTACTTGCTAAAAACAAACAAACGACAGTGTAACTTGACCAAAAACTATTGAAAGGGGATCTCAACTACATAACAAGAGCAGAAAAACGTTATCCTCACTGGCGATAAAGTCATTAATGAAGATTGATGGCATCCCCACTCGATAATAAAGGGAGGTAAACACTACCTCACTAGAGCATGAACTCTTCAAGGAAGATATGATATTCCCACGGCACTGGATAACAAAGGGAGGTAAACATTAGTTTCACTGGACCGTAAACTATTCAAGGAAGATAAATTATAAGGTATCCGCCATTATTATAAATCTGTTGTACGATGCACATAAGTTTGGCTAACAAGAACTGCATTGCCAAGCTCATTGACAGATCCGAAAAAAGCACTGATATGCTGCTTTATTTAGACCGAATAGGAAACGTAAACTCGGCTTCTGGGATAAAGCCAGTGCTTTTTCGATGTGGTTTTGGCTATGTTTGGCAAGCCCAAGAACTCGGAAATCAGACTCTCTTATAACATTAAAATTACGAGTGGATGATATTTGTCGCCAGGAATGGCAAGGTCTATTACTAATCAGCTCCGGAAACGACCTGTATAACATGAACAAATTATCTTATTGTTGAAAATTATCTGTTAAGTTAGAATCCACAGGATATAAAAATAGATTTCGCAAAAATTAAGAATGGGTGCTATCGGCTTGCAGATTGACTTTGGTAGGTTCCATAACGTAAAGCGAACCGATAAATATTGATGTTGTAAGTCCAATGTGCAATTAGAATTAGTTTCATTTCTTTCTTATATGCCCTGCTCATGAACGTATAAGTTGTCATTATATTCCCTCAACGTATGTAAAATGTCGCACCCACAGTAGATTTAATATGCTGATGTCATAAAACGGGCAACCCAAAGAAAGGTTATGTGTTATTGTCATCATGCTATAAAACAAAGGAAAGTAATGTTGAAATTAAATTTGCATTAGATCTTTAAAGCACATGTATGCGTGCCACTTTGTTTTGTTACGTAGTTTTGTCATATGCTGTAAGCTATATAGGTTTGACTATAAATAATGATATTTTTTGTATCCTGGCCTATGAATTCATAGTGCAATAGAGTTTAATATATAGACCATCCAAGGAAGACAAATATTCAAAGAACATAAATTGTTCAAAGCATATAGACAATATACTCACTTAATCAAAATCAGCCTTGTTTGATTACAAGTTGTTTAAATAAGGGAATAATATTCACATTTTATAACAAACTGCTCAAAAGAGATAAGAATTAACCAAATATCAGTACCGCAAACAAATTGTTCAAGGGCTCTACATAACACCCACACTTGATCCAAACACTCCAAAATATCCCTGCCGAAAAAGAAAGTCAACGGCTCTAAATAACATCCTCTCGTGGTCATAACACTCCAAAATATCCGTGCCGAAAAAGAAAGTGTCAACCGCTCTAAATAACATCCACTCGTGATCCAAACACTCCAAAATATCCCTCCCGAAAAAGAAAGTGTCAACGGCTTTAAATAACATCCACTCGTGATCATAACAATCCAAAATATCCGCACCGCAAACAAAGTTTTCAAAGGCTCCACGTAACATCCACACCTGACCAAACGTTCTCGAACAGAAATTAATTCTGTCACCACTTTATCACAAACGGTTCCACAATGCCAATGGTAAATAAAACCACAAGTGCTACGCTGTCCAGAATGTTAACATTGGTTTATCATAGGACACATTGGCTAACATTCTCGCCTGGGTACCAAACCTAAAACACATCTGTACACCATTAACTCTTATTTATGATCTTGTTATTCTTAAAAAATACAGCGGTTTTTCTGAAAACTGTATTTTCTATGGAGTCGGCTAGTGTAAGATCTACACGCCTTTAAGGTTTGGCAGATTATTTCAGATGGAAACTCCTTTATTCAGGTAAATCTTTACCATAAATATCATCAGTGTGAAATATTTAATTTTGTCTGTTGTCCTTATTCCCCATTTCACATTTCACGCAGGTAAGTTCTATTTACCTTTGTTACAGTTTTCGCTTTGGGTTTTTCACTGACTGGAGCGCCAAGCTGATGCGCTTTACCTGTCTGGGAGTTAATAGCGTAACTGGATGGCTTATGGTATTTGCTCCTTAGCGGATTATTAGTATGGGCTTGTAATTTAGCCAGTTTCTTTTCCTGTTCCTTAATTACCTGTTCACGGGTATCTAAAATATCCATCATTTTATTATTCTTTTTTTGTAACTCAAACATATCTTTCCTGTATAAAACAGATTTGGAATGATTCTGGTCACTCTGTTTGGCGAGGTCTTCTTTTTCATCTGACAAAAGATCAAGTTCATCTTTCAACCGTCGAATCTTCATATTATTTCCTTCTTCAAGATTTCGAAGATTTTGTTCGTATTCTTCTTTCATTTTCGTCACATGTTTGTAAATGCTCATTGAAGCAAATCTAGGAGAGGAAAGTAGTGTATTGTCCTCAACCGGTACATTTAATGTCAATGAAACAGCCTCTAAACATTTCGCTTGATCTTCTGCCATAGATCTCATTCTTTCTCGAACCACGTTGACATTATGGTCTAGATGAGAAACGGCATCGTCTAGGGAGAGATTTCGATCAAACGTATGTTGTTTAGTCTTCGTGTCACAAAAATTCAGACATTCTTCCAACTTCAAATTGGCAATATCGATTTTTGACGAAATGCTTTCTAAAGCTTCCTGAAGTCTTGCAGTTGATTGTGCTTCTCTCTCGAGTCGTGTTGTCCACGTGGTTTTTACTTTTTGGAGGGCATCCGTTAACCATTTCTCCATCGAACGTTTGTCTTTTTCAGAAACTTTTCTACTTTGTCCAAATAGCTTGTGTAACAACGATGAAATACCAGATCTAGCATCAACTTCATCAAATGCGTTTAGCGTACTCACTGAAACAACAGTATTAAAAATACGGTTTGTACATGAAATGCTTACTGGTAACAAAAACACAGCTGTAAATATAGTAAATATCCTTGACATAATGACATCTTTGTATGCTCTTAAACTCATCTAAAGCTAATATATAGGGAATGTGGCGCATTGAATTCATAGGACTGAGTGGCTTAATACATCAGGCTTTTATTGTAACACATGCAATTATTTTAAGTTTTTAAGCTGTTGTGTCCAAAATTCTTAATTAAGCTAAGAAATACTCATGGAATCTATTGATTGATTGATTGATTGGTGTTTTACGCCACATTCAGTGGTCTTTCAAGTACGCTGTGGCGTGAAAATAGTCTTTTTATGTCTATGAGTCTTTATTTAAAGACAAATTTCAATCTGCACCCTTGGCATTAAAGATAAAAAATATATATATATACATCAAACGAAAAGAAAGTACATTAGTTTATACTTTTTTTGTTTTTGTTTTTTGTGTGTGTTTTTTATATTTAATTTAATATCAAATATTTCATTTTATATACAGTATATAGATACAGTTATATACAATTCTTGATGCATATCAATTTGGCAAGCCACCAGAACTATGCGTTCTGTTGGCTTTTAACCAAAGTTGTTTGCCATTGTGCCTCCCTCGAGAAGGCGGTGGGCGAGATGTAGAGGGAGGAGGCCTCAATATAACTAACGTTATTTTCCGACTTAATTACTTGGATTCGCTTTTCTTTTACGAAATGACCACAGTCTTTGGAGGAGGCCATATGAGCCTTGTTAATCGCAGTAAGAACATTTTATCGTTTTGTTGCAATCGAAGCCCTCGTGGCCTTCTTCAGAGAAACGAAAGCATACCAAACCACATCTACACTGGAAATACTTTCTTACCGTTCTTGTTTACTTTTTCTATTTCATTGTCAAGGCTGTCCTGTATATTCTGCCGTAGCCACGAATAATCTTTACCAAGAATTTCTAGGAATTGTTCGAAGGCTGATGGTCCTCTTGTTGGAAGTAATTCTAACATGCGAGAAGTTCTCAGCTGAACAGTTCTTTCAGACTGAAAAACAAAACAAGTGACGAATAATGATCGATTGGATTGATTCGGTAGAAACAGTAGAAATACAATGGAAGGTAAGAGACAATACAAATATTAGGCATATGTAAAGTATCTTAAATAAAGCAAACAAAGGACTAGCGTATAAAACTGCCTTATAGTCGATTCCAAGTGCGTTGACTTCATAAACCGGTCTGTTATGACAATCTGCATATTCTTCAAAGTCTACAACAATAAATCTTTGTATACACAGTTCCAAGGCATAAAACACGGAATTGTGCCAATTATATCCACATCAAGGATGTAACATCCTTGATGTTTCTAACATCAAAAAGAACATCCAATTTACTCACCATATTCTCAAAGTGACCGGTGTATATATACTCAGTCAAAAAAGAAATTTCACACTCATAAATTTCTAAATATTTTCTTGAAACTTAATACAAGAGATATTATTATTACTCTTATAAGAGGTAAATGGGTTTCAAAGACATCTTGATAACTAGCAACTCCGACGTGCACAAATATGCAGTTCGTGGGAGCATACATCAAGTATAAAGCATGTTTGCTTGTGTTCCTAGTCAGGTGACCTTATGAAACACGCGAAATTGAGCTCACGTTAGCACAGTAGAGTGACATCTCAGAAAACAAGTTCTTACAGTAAATTATCCGTTGATTAGCAATGTCACGACTGTCAAACATTCAACGTGCACGTGTCATTGGCATGCTGATAAAGGAACGTCGGTCGCTGACGTTGCCAGGGTCGACGGATTATCCATGATCTTCGGACACGTCTCCAACAAACTGGCACCTTAGCAGACCGACCTCATTCGGGTAGACCAGAAGACCGACAAATCGTCTTACGTCATTTGCGTAATCGATTTCTCACTGCGAAGTCCACTAGGAATGAATTGTGACTGTCCAAACTATACGTAATCGCCTGCGCACTCCTCGTCTCCATGTACGCTGGCCATATCAGGGACCAATCTTAACCCAGTTACACCGACGCCGGGCTCCAGATTCACTTTGCACTTCGCTGATGGGAGAGTAAGAGTTTGGAGGACACGCGGTGAACGGAACGCCCAAATGTTGTGTGCAGGAAGTGGACCGTTTTGGGGGCGGTAGTGTTATGGTTTGGGGTGCCTTTAATGGTCCTGCCCGTTCCCGACTTATGGTCGTTCCAGGAAACCTATCTGCTGCAGGATACAAGAGATCAATTTTTATTTTATTTTTATTTTTAATCTCTAACATTTCCGTAGCATTTCCGGTGGAACTGGTTACATTATGAACATGATTTTTATAGTACACCGTCCTTAATGGGTACAAAATGGAATGTAATCAATATTTAAAACCACTTTTCTTCTATGTTCAACTTATCGGCATCCAAACAAGTGTGAAGTTTCTTTTTCAACTGAGTTTATTTATCTCACACTACAACCCCGATATCGCCACTCCGAGATCGTGAGATGTAACACATATAGTTTCTAATTGAATACTCTCTTCATAACTAAGATGTGCCGCTACCCAAAACACAGAACTTCAATATTTACTACAGATAAATATAGTCAAAACTGAGTAAGTCGTTTAGATTTACGGAGGCTATTTTTGGTAGAACTATTTACGACCCTTTTTCTTGTAATTATGATTAATTTGGTTTGTGGGCTAATTAAGGGATAACCCGTTTTCAAACATAACCACAGGGTCAAAATAACCAATCACATCATATAATTATATCCAATCAGGAAGATAAAAAAGAGATATCTTGAGCCTTAGCCATCTGGCGGTAACTATATGGCGAATATAAGCTTAAGTCCGTTGGTTGTATTGGTGCATCCGTCGGTTTCTATGGAAAGAAATCCATACACTGAATGCCATAAAAATTAATTCTTGAATTAAATGATAAGTTGGTGTTTCAGGTGGCCTAATGTTTTATCGATTGACAATAGCTGATTTTTATCTCCTGATAAAGAAGAGTTCGCTATAGTCACCACAAAGAACACAAAGCTTACTCGATCTTAACCCAGAATAACTACTATTCCCGTTGCTATGGAATTAGAGATCATGCGCATTAGGAAAACGATCTAGCTGATATTAACAGCAAAGATACGAATTTGAGCATTTGTTGATAGAGTTCAATAATGTGTTGTGTAGTTACCCCCCTGTAGGTGTCAAATTTTTGACAAGTCAGTCTTGTGCACAAACGATGCCCAGTGTAAGCGGAATGTACGGATGATCATAAAGGCAATCTATTAATTTCCTCCGACATGTACATGCATTATATGAATTTAAATGATTAAATGTGAACTTCATTTCATTCAACATCATTCATGTCGTTCTGTCATTAACGTTTCCCCGAGCAATAGCTCAAACGCGGGTCTCATGAAATTGGTCAATGATATGAAACACGGACGCGGACTTCATTGATTTAAGTGAAAATTGGGTATCTTGGACATCTTAGATCAGTCCCAAAAGCAGTCTAATGGTTGTTTCTGAAGCAGATCCTGATTTTCAGAATGACTGCTTTGTTCAGTTTTCCCTATTTACACCTTGTTTCCACCGGTTAAATTTTTTCATCGAGAAGAAACACTGACATCCCTGAATATACTTTTTTTCAAACTCATTTCCGTACACTCTTAGAAATAATGGTTCTTTGAGGGTTCGTTAGCACAGAGGATGTTTCTAAAGGGAACCAGGAAGGTTCTAAATAGAACCATACTGACCAAAACGGTTTTTATATACAATAAAATAGGAGAAATACATGACACAGTTGCTGTGAAGGTTCCATACAGAACCATAAAGGGTTCACTAGAGCCATAACTGAAGAACCATTATTAAAAGGGTTCCATTGGAGCCATATTTTTTATAAGAGTGTATACTATTTCAATATTTGTCCATCCGTTAAATACTTAGCTTTAGGCGATTTGTTTCCAGACGCTTTGACCAATCTACACGTGCGCAACTTCCAGTTAACAGTATTTTCGTTATTTTGGGATAACACTTTCTTAGCATAAACAGATTCTAGTTCAGAAAATTTTGCAGGTTAAACCCCGTCCGGGAATCGAACCCCTCTGATAGGAGAGTGACACAGCTCCAAAAGCTGAAAGCAATGAATACTTTTTGTGTCTTTTAGAAAGTGAAGAATAACAGAACTCTATGAACAGATTCTAGTTCGGAAACTTTTGCAGGTTGAAACCCGTCCCCCAGAGTTAGGCACCGAATCGCCAGCAGTGAATGCCGGTCACCTAGTCCACTCAGCCATCCAAAATAACGAAAATACTGTTAATCTTCACTTTCTAAAAGACACAAAAATTATTCGTCTACTTATGATAAAAAAAATAGGTTATGCTATGCTGGTTAACACACCTTCAAAGCTTACTGATCCTACTCCAATATACCGTCCACGGGATCGAGTTTGTTGATCATATGACTGGGTCACACGATGTGGCTCCAATCGTACAAACGAAAGCTTTTTTGTCTTCAAAACTAAGGGGAAAAAATAATAACAACAAAGCACTACATTTCATACCTTACAGTATGCTTTTCGGCTTGTAAATGTATATAAGAAAGCAGCAAGAGGGACTATAGGTGTTTTGGGGTAGCGAGGATGCTACGACATGGTATGGACAATTGGTCATAGACGAAGTTAAGTAATATGGCCCGGAGTATGGGGACAATTTAAAGGGACATAACTACAGAGTATGTGTCAACCTGCACTGAAAAAACTATACGTAAAATCTTGAGGAAAAATTAAAAGAATATTCCTCGAACAAAGCGCCAGCTGAATATTCTGTAAGTTTCAAGGAATAGAAGATGGAATCTGTGTCGATGGCAAGGATAATATTTAATGCTAAACATATGGATTATCGAAAAATGGTTACGAAAAATTATACACGGGTTAAGGAAAACTCCATATTAAAGGCGTTATGGAAATGTTACCATAACTTCGTTGATTCTTTTTATTGGTTCATTTTTTTGTATAGATTTTTTTTTATTTTGTGGTCATTCTAATGTTTTCCGGAAATGAATTGGTTGATAGTTGAGAATTTTGAGATAAACTCCCCTGTTAAATATGCTCTTGCAAGCCCTATCGTGAACTTTCGGAATTGTTGCCTGTGGTAATATCTCATTTCATAAACATTTGGTAGATCGGATGGAGACAATTTACGAGGAAGATTGTTCTTTAGTTTCATTTAATATGCAATGTTTTTTACTTTCCTTTTATGACTGAGTTAGTTCTTCAATGAATAAAATTCATGTTTAGTTCGATCACGTGTCGTGACTGTGCATGTTATTCACTTGAGCGGAACCTTGTCGCCAGTGATTTAAACCACTACCACCTCCAACACCACCACCTCCACCGCGCCACGATATGTTCAATACATTTGAGTCCTCTTACAATTTCATCAACAAGAGCTCAGTGAGATTATTGTCTGTCTGTCATAGAATTGAATGGCCCGAGAAAACGCTACAAATCAGAAATAAAATGACCATGTCTAACTTCATTTAGTTAACAATTTACGCTAGTGTTAAGCAGAAATTCAATTTGTAAAGCGCCAGACAGTTGTCTGACTGCTATTGTACCGCAGCTGAAATCTGATTTATCAACTGTCTACTGTGGTTTATGATGAATTTGCAGCAGGTGATCATAAACCATCTGGGTTTAAAGCATTCCTAAACATAGCTTGAAAGTACGTGTCTGTTATTCTCGAATCTATGCTGAAATTCATGTGGAATGTGCCCTTCATGTAAGCCTACAACAGTCTGTCGCTTTTTGTAAGCCAACGGATTACAGTATTTTGGGCAACTGGCCCCTGGAACTCTTAGCTTAGGGGCAGAAAGCAGCCGATCTGTTGCTGCTTCTTTGTTTTGTGTATTATCAGAAGTCTATTAAATATAATATGTAACGGCCACATAGTAATGTCCACGGAATTGGAGACCAGCAGAAAACGGTAACGTCACATTTCACGTGTCTTAACTTGTGAGGAACTCTGGGTAATTTCATCCCTGATCAGTCGATGGGTATAGCAATTTTTTGGCGTTTGGACACCAGGCTGAATATTTGTCAATTCAATTGCTGTGTATGGTCTATTTAACAGGGACATAAGGTACTAGGTTAATGCATTCCATTTAGTTAGAAACATTATGATCGAGGAGTGACGTAAGTTTCCCATAATGCATCATTTTTTTAAATTTGCAGGAGTCTCGGTTTCCAATGCCAATTAGCTTATCTATAGGGTAGTTGCATGGTTCTAGGTAAAATACTTCTGGTATTATATTCTGTACTCTTGCCATCTCAAAGCGAACATTTACTTGCTCCATTTTATTTCCGTTTTTTTATTTTGCTGAAGAAAGAAAAAAACGTATATGCCAAAAGTCACAAAGCACAATTATCGGCAGCTATCCATATCAACAAACAGAATGTATTTGGCTTCAGGGTTTTAGTATTTACATTAGTTAGAATATAACACACATATTGCAAAAAGAAAAATAATACAAATTATAAACCGATATAGCATGAGAGAGTTCTTATAAGGGAGGTAACCTGACCTACATTGACTTCCGCTTCCGTCATTGGTAGCTTTGATCATGAGAAGTGCCACGCGAAACAGGAAGTATAAGGATAGAATCAAGGAAAAAAAATCACAGTTTTTAGACAGATGTATCTAAATGAACCTTTGGTTATTAGTCTGATTTCGTCAAAATTAATGTCAATTAACCAGTTTATTTTGATAATCAATTCATTAGGATCGATTATTACATGTATATATATATATACATAGATATAACCCAAGAGTAGCGAAATTGTCTGTATCTCTAAAGAGGCATATTATACACAACCGTTTCTCTACATAAAGATCAATTTAGAAACTTGTGTATTCGGGTAATTTGAGGGGGGTATCTAGAACATTAGATGATTTTTCAGTTTATCTTATTGTCAGTGTGTATATTTACATAACCTTTCGTATACTCTTATATGCTTAGATTTTGTAATTAATTTTAACCCAAGGCCACGAAACATTGAGCTAATGGGAGTCTCATAACGTCAAAAAATGGACGTTACAGGCGGTCCTCTGGCGTCAAAACGGTCGAATTCGGTAGCCTTTTTAGTAACGTCACAATGCATAAATGTGTTTTACGTCATTTAAAAGCTACATTACCACGAATGTTGTGACGTCAGAGGACCACTTTGTAGGGATAAAATTACCTCCTTTGCCAACTTCACGAAACTCCCATTGAGACCGGAAAGATGATCAGATATTAGACTTTACAAAGATGCTAGTCTAACAATGTGGAATCGTTGAATTTATATAAATAATAAAATATGTGTCTGCCTATATTCGGAGTTCATCTCGACTTCATTCGCTTTTCTCAAGTTATAATGTGTTGTTAGAATGTGTTTGACTGGTTCGATTTGATTGATTGATCGATAGCTCAATCGATTTATTGAATGAATGAGCTAGTTGAGTATGTAGTAAAAATATATTTAATTGAAATAACCTAACGCAGTTGTATGTGAACATTCTATTGGCTCTGAACCCCTTCCATTAACTCTTAGAATAATAGTTCTTTGAGCTTCTATAGAAAAAAGAATGGTTTTAAATGGAACCAAGATGGTTCTAAATGTAACAATAAGGACAAAACTGGTTCTTTGGTATAATAAGATAGGGAGAAATACATGCAACAGGTGCTGGGAGGGTCAACACAGAACCATAAAGGGTTACACCACATCCTGAAGAACTGAACAACCATAAAGAGCTCCATTAGAGCCATATTTTTCTTAGAGGGCCAACTGCTCTGAAAATGCAACTTCTTTTTATTTTTTAGTTTAAATTTTATTATAAACATTTGTCCGTACTTCCGTCGGTCTTTCCGTCACAAATGTTTAAAAACACGCTAGCTTGAAAACAAATTCACCGATTACCTTCAAACTTGGTATATAACTTCCTCCTGTAAAACAACGGATGGGATTGCATTCCATTAAAATTTGTCAAACAAAATGGCTGTAATTACATAATTTTACAATATCCATGCTTGTATGTATTGTGGACACGATAATTAGAGAATAAATGCACGGATTAACTTCAATTCTTGAATACAGCCTAGGCCTACTGTTTTCAAGGCAATGCATGGGATCAAAGTTCACTAAGTTCCGTACAACAAGGTTACCGCCATTGCATTATTTTACAATATTCATGTCTGTATATCTTGTTAACACGGTAGCGTCGAATACAGTTTCTTTGTCCATTATAAAAATATATACTGAACCGTCTTTCAATGCAGAACAATAATATTTACATTATCATTCTTTTCTAAACTACAGATAAAAATGTATTGTAATACATGTAGTTTTGGAGTATCTAATTATTCCTGTGATTAACATATAGTACAGAATAATTATAGGTCGTAGGTACAACAATGACCAAAGAGTAAACGGTCAAACACTCAATGCATATAAAACAGCTCAAATGTATTCTAAAATTTACCTATTAACTCGAAACTTGTACTGTGCTTCCTATCCGTTACATGACGAATTAGTATGGAAATCATCAAATACAATATAAACAAAATGGCCACCATTGCTGAATTTGAAAATACTTGAACAAAAATCATATACTTAGACAAAATCATATTGCACGAATATCATTTTAGTGCGAATGTCTAAGGCTTTGAATATAAGTTTTGCTAAAGACCGCAACATGCCGGGTTTCTTTGTTGAGAGAAGTTCACATATAATGTAGGCCTAAACGTAGACGGGCGTAGGGTGTACTATTCCTTAATGGACTGTTGTCTGATTGTTAGTTACTCAACTTGTTTTAGCTAGACTTTGTGCTAACTAATGTCCCGAAATTAACCTGAATTATGTAAACGGTTATTTTCTAAACGGCAGAAATTTTTTATAAATATTTAAGCTAGAACTTCAAAAGAAGGGCTAAAGCTATTAAAAAGTGAAGTTATCAAATGGGACGTAAATTATCATTCTGAAAAAAGTATTAATGTTTTCTTTCTCCTAATATATAATTCGTATTATTTATATACGTAATAAAGTTAATAATTGTAGTTTTTGTTCAATAACAAAAGCTGAATATTTGAAAGGAATATCATTTGACTCTAGTCTCTGTTATCCAGGAACTGGTTTCTTGAGCGAATATAAAACGGAATCTTCTATTAGATGACGTCACGTCATGTTTATGGCCTATATCTAATCCCAAATTAGCGATCTAATCCCAAATTAGCGACTAATAGCATTTCGAGCAACAAACTTCTCAGCATCAGGACCCATGTGTTCTTGCCAGTGTCTTCAAGATCTTGTAAAGACTTAAAATGGAACACTTGTTAGGTTCTTGATCTGTTGTGGTCAATTGTGGTAATAAATAAAGTTAATTGTGCTTCATTATAACAAATAGTTATGTTTCAATTAATAGGTATCGAACCAAATATGATCTGCCCACAAGGAGTTGTCACGAGGTTTGTCAAATGTCGTACTCTCCATGCGCAAACGTCATTAAGCTTCTGACCAATCAAATGCCATAATTTTGTCACCATTTTAACTCGATTTAATTTAATATCAAAATTAAATATCAACAACTAAAACAACATTTTTCTTGTTGGAAAGATGTTTTCAAGACATATTTAGTCAGATGAAAAAAGTATTCATTAATACTTGAGGACATTTATTCGTATCGAGAGTAAGGAAAAATTGCAAATATAAAAGCCAGTTGGTCCATACTGAATGCATCTACTTTATTAAGTAGCTCTCCTTCATTTCTCAACTTCAATATCTCCATACTTTAGATACATAAACATACGTTTTTCTCACAACCCTCGCAAAATAAACTCGTCTAAGTGAACTACCATGATGCCTGATATTATTTGCAGTACCAGAAGAACCTACTCACACACACCGAGTACCTATTTACATTGGTTCAAACGGCCCTACTTCCTAGAAAAGTAGCGGACGAATTTAAACTGTGTTAACAATGAGTAAACATCGGACGAGTGATAAACACACAAAGCAGTCTTTATGAAAATCTGGACCTGCTAGAGAATCCACAATTACTCTGCTCCTTACACGGCTTGTCTTTTTTCTCCTCACGATCCCAGCTTCTTCTGATACACGATCTTCAAAAAAATCAATAAAGTCCGTGTCCGTATTCCAAATGGCTGGCCATTTTGATGATGCCGGTTTTTCCTGGCAATCAATGGAATCGGCGTTAAAGGGCTGCTAAAGTACACGTAGATTTATACTTGACAAAATCCGAGTATGGGGTCAAAATAGAATTAAGTGAAGAGGAAATATTAGCTAACTCGTTCAGGAAGTGGCTGATATTACAGGTACGCCTATTCTAGGTCAATTTCCACAAAAATGGCTCTGCTATTTATGTTGTAATTTGTTAGAAAAAATGTATGAAAATATATTAATGCATGTAATAGCTTGCTTTTATTGGAAGAAGAATATTTTGACTTTTGAAACCATGTCAATTGTTTATAAAGTTGTCCATGTGCCTTAAAATCTATAGGTAAAATTAGTGCAGTCGCCCTGGAGCAGCATGAATATGATCGGGGACGGTTGAAGTTCAAATCACTAAAAATGATTTTTTTTTTTTATCATAAATTAACCAATATCACCTCTCTTAAGCTTTGTAAATTGATGTACATTTTGTTTGCTATATATTAACAATATCATGTTCTGTTTATAATGCTCCAAACAAATTGAACTCGGCATGTTCTTTTAATAATGTTCCAAACAACGTGTGCGGTTGGAAGGAGCTTCCTGTTGCCCTGGTTTAAACAAACAAGGAGCCACATAAATTGCAAGTGGGGAATTTGCCCCATTATGCGCCACTGATAGCGACGACACAGATAGAGTTGCCTTCTGTAAAAAAAAAATCTTTAAACATGCTCTGTATTTTGTATGGCAATATTATTTCCATTCGCAATATAGTTTAAATATATAACTGGATCTTTATCTGAAATTCAATACTTTCCAAAAAAAAAAAAAAAAACATGGGGAAAGTATGGAATTATAGTTCCGATATAGTCCTCACAATAACAGGCTTAAACAGCCAGTTTCCTAAAAGGTGTTACCATAACGATGTTGAATTTCTTCGTCATTAGGTCACGTGTTTATGGGGTTGTGGTAATATCTTTGCGCGTCACTCTTGTACTGTACGTTATGAAGAACCAGCATTGAGTTGGTCCTAACCTGAACAACCACCGGTTATCAGTTTTATCATGTGACTTATATATAGGAAATTTACCATCTTGTTACTGCTTATCATTATTGCATACTCATAACACAAAGAGACGAATTTTAAATGGCACGGGTTTTTAAAAGAGGACACATGATCTTTGTCTCTGAGATACGCCAAGCACGTTCCGTCCCTACATAGAGGGCAACGGGTATTTTTAATTTATCCGGCGAATTTTGCAATCATTATGGGCTCAAATTGAAGAAAATATTCACAATGGCTGGGTGTCTTAATTTAGCCTATTTAGCTACAACAGGAGGATGTCCTTATAGTCCACTAATTTAATACCCTGGCAACGAAAATGGTAGAATTTTGATTTAGCACTAGGCTAGGTTTATGTCTGTTCCGTAGAGTAAGGCGAACTTTTCTTTATCGGGAAATACAAAGAAGGCATTGTGAATCGATAAAACATTAAGCCATCTAAAATACCCCGTAATCTCTGTCAACTTATCCTTGTGTTCAGAAAATTAATTTTGATTTCATTCAGTTCATGATTTCTGCTCAGAAGAATTGATTCACCGAACCTATTCACTATAAAGCGTCAACAGACTCATATAATTCAATTCGCCATAGTTACCGCTAGGAGGCTTTAAATCCCACGAGATCTTGTATTCCGTTTCCTGATTGGATATACGTGATTTGATTGGTCTAAGTGAGCTCGGTGCACTGTCTAAAAGATGCACGGCGTAAAACTCTAACCAAACGAAACATAAACAAAGGGTTAAAAAGACAATTTTGAGTCAGATAAGCATATTAACCCTAATAATATAAATTAAAAGTGACAAATAAAAATTACATGTAAGAAAATTACATATTATCTTGCTTGAAATAAGAAGATCATTGGTATGAAAGCTTACAACATATGCCTGTTGGTTATTTTGATGGACAGTGTAGGCCCAAATGGAACGTTTGAGCATGAATTCCAAATTGTAGAGTTGTTCGACTGTACATTGGGAAAATTTACTGTTTGTATTGAACAATATTCAATGTATTGACTACTGAAGATAGTTACAATAAAGCGAAAAATACAACCAACATTAATTATTCGTAATTTTTGGTAGTTGTCACTATACTATGAGACACTTATCAGTGAAAATGCAAATATGACAAGTATATTTATTTTGTCGTTTTGCTGATTTCGTGCCAATCAACTTTTATCTTTGCGTAATAATGTTATCTAAACTAACAATAATATTGTAAAAAGGTACTGTCCCACAGACAACAGAAACAGAATTGAGACATTTCTAGGAGTTTTTCAATTGTATGCTTTTAACCATTAAAACGAATCAATTTCGTATCTACCTATTCTCTCTTTGCCAACACCTTGTGGGAAGATTCAAAAATAGCATTGCTTCGAAGCGGTTGCTTAAGGTCATTCGAAGGCCTTCACAAGACTTGTACTATAAACCTTAAAGGTATCTCAATTCCATGGACTTTAATCTGATCGCTGTCAACAGTAGGTTTGCATCATGATATATTCAACAGATCTCGATTCATTCAGCCCCTTAAACTATTGAACGCCTGAAGCACAATTAATATTTAACCCTTTGAGTCTACGCAGAGGCGTTGAATCTCTCAGATGCCCAGCTATTT
>JARFOD010088658.1:0-18188 GCA_031763545.1 Mopalia muscosa | reverse complement strand
CAATGGTGGTGAATTGAAGATTTCAATTGAGCAATGATATATTGGAGTGCAGTCTGGTGCAATGGTTGTGAATTGAAGGTTTCAATTGAGCGATGATATATTGGAGTGCAGTCTGGTGCAATGGTTGTGAATTGAAGGTTTCAATTGAGCAATGATATATTGGAGTGCAGTCTGGTGCAATGGTGGTGAATTGAAGGTTTCAATTGAGCGATGATATATTGGAGTGGAGTCTGCTGCAATGGTGGTACAATTCACCACAATTGTACTACGCTACACTCCAGTATATCGTAGTTCAATTGAAACCTTCCATTCGCAATCATTGTTCTAGGCTCCACTCCAATATATCGTCTCTCTACTGACACTTTCAATTCACCGGGTACAACGATGGGGAATTCAAGGTGAGAATGGAGAGCTGATATATTGGAATGGAGCCCTTTACAATTGTGGTGAATGCAACTTCAAAGATATTGACGCTCCATCGAAACCTTGAATAAACCGCCATCTTTCCAGTGTCCAATCCAACATATCCTCGCACCATCTTCAATTGTCATATTCCTTCAGTATATCGTCGAAACAGAAATCAACAATGAACGTGCTTTACTTCAAATTTCCTGGCATCGTCAAAATGGAATCATCTTTGCTTCGCCATACCATCACATCGATGAAATCGACCACTCTAATTGAGCCACCTTTCAATTCACAATCGAAGCCATCAAATAGGATGGGAGTCCGTCAACAATAATGTGTGAGCAGCCGGAGTCAGTATAAGCTGGGATCAGTTTGTAGATCCCGGGTATATGGTATTGAATATGACATTTTGATGAACCATATGCCAAAAGGTTTTTTGTGTTTTTGAATCGACTTTGGTATACTAGGCCTTTATGGGTTGTACGCACCATAGCACCATCGAAAACTTCCATCGATATCTTGTATCTCTGTCTGCGTTTATATTGCCATGACCATGAGCCAGCACATGCTATGCTGGCCTATTTGTGTCAGTATATGCTGTGCTGAACGATCTGTGTAATAACATGCTGGATGGAGCGATTTGTATTAGTCTATGCTGTGTTGAACGATCTGTGGCATACCATGCTGGGTGGGCCGATTTGTATCAGTATATGCTGTGCTGAACGATCTGAGAATTGCATGCTGGGTCGGCAGATTTGTGTCAGTATATGCTGTGCTGAACGATCTGTGGCATAACATGCTGGGTGGGCCGATTTATATCAGTATATGCTGTGCTGAACGATCTGTGGCAGTACATGCTGGGTGAGCCTATTTGTGTCAGTATATGCTGTGCTGAACGATCTGTGGTATGACATGCTTGGTGGGCCGATTTGTGTCAGTATATGCTGTGCTGAACGATCTGTGTCATAACATGCTGGGTGGGCCGATTTGTGTAGGTATATGATGTGTTGAACGATCTGTGTCATAACATGTTGGGTGGGCCGATTTGTGTCAGTGTAAGCTGTGCTGAACGATCTGTGTCATAACATGCGGGGTGGGCCGATTTGTGTAGGTATAATGCTGTGCTGAACGATCTGTGTCATAACATGTTTGGTGGGCCGATTTGTGTCAGTATATGCTGTGCTGAACGATCTGTGTCATAACATGTTTGGTGGGCCGATTTGTGTCAGTGTATGCTGTGCTGAACGATCTGTGTCATAACATGCGGGGTGGGCCGATTTGTGTAGGTATATGCTGTGCTGAACGATTCGTATGACTGATCTTAAAATTGTTGACACGGCTCGCATATAATTTTTGAAATACCGGTTAAAAATTGTAAAAAAATTTAGCAAGCTTACTATTTACCCCCAAACCGTCTATTTTGAATACTATGGAAGTTTGTTTGCTTGATTGGGGTTTAACGTCGCATTGAAGAGTATTTTATTAGGGAGGTAAGAAGGTGCTGGTTTGAATTTAAAGGTCAACTACTAAAGGCTTATTTTGAAAAATATAAGATCCCAGCAAAATCACCTGTTCTTACTTTAAGTTTAAGAACAGTTATTCCTTCAGAGAATAAAAGTTATGGTGTTTATTAACAGATTGGTTCGGGTAATTTGGTAGAAACAATGCGGAACGTGATAGGAATGTTCAATATGAAATTATATGGTTACTTTAAAGCAATCGGTCAACCCATTTTCAATATCTATTTTGGTACATAATAATTCTTGAAAAATGTTTAGTCATATTTGTTGGCAAAATTTGGTTTAACGCTCAATACAAACCATACTGCTTGTAACTTCACTTTGGTGGAATGCAGTATCACCCATCATAGTAGGAGGGTAACCTACAATGATAATATAAACTGTAAACACAGACACGTTCAGGAAACAATATATCTTAGTACGCAATGTTGGCAATATAACGCAGCGGCATTTGGTGGAATGTAAACGACATCGACTTATTGTGAGAAGTCGGAGCAGTATTGAACATCGGTTTATTTTCCATTTATGTTTTCGCTTCTATTGTCTTAATGGGGAGGGGAGGGGGAGAGAGATACAACCACATGTATGGTAATAACAGAAAAAGCGAGAGTTAATATCTGAATGATAAGTCCTGATCATATCGGTGTGCGGAGAGGACGTTTCAAGTTAATCGCGAATTTATTTCTCAAATTATCATGGGCTCAACACATAGGCGTCAACATAACAAACTAATGCAATGGCGGCAATTCAGTAAAAATCAATCCCATCCCCAATAGAAAAAAATATAAATTCCAAGTTGGTCGGTGAATTTGTTATAAAGTTCACAAAACATAGATGTGAATAATACTGAATACCGTCAAATTATGCAATGGATACCCAACGGATATGGGTATCCCATCTGTAGTCTTAACAGGAGGGGTTTATTGTCCCAGTTAATCATTGAATTGGTTACAGAGTTATCAGACTCATTACAGACATGAATATTGTCAAATTATGCAATGGCGGCCGTTTTGTTTTGAAGGAATTTGGAAAAAGGCAATGTCATCTGTTATCAAATCATTGAGTCCACTACTCATATGTGTGAATATTTCAAACTTGAATTGGCGGTCATATTGTTTTGCTTAATTTCTTTAAATGCCATCCCACCCTTTGTCTTAATAGGAGGAAGCTGAATTTCAAGATAACTGAATTTCAAGTTAATCGGTGAATTCGTTATCAACTTGTCATGTTCACAACACATAGGCGTGAATACTGTAAAATGATGCAATGGCGGCCAATTTGTTTTAAAGAATTTGATGAAATCCAATCTCATCCTTTGTCCAAAAGTCAGAAAGCTAAATTCCAAACTTGAAGTTAATCCGTTAATTTGTCCTCTCATTATCCTGTTCACAGAAAATACAGACAAGAATATTGTAAAATTATGCAATAACGGCAATTGTATGTGACGGAATTTGTTGAATGCAAATCCAACGTCTTACCAAGAAGAAGGTGCATACCAAGTTTGATGTTTTCAAGATAACCTGTTTATAAACATTCGTGTCACTTCTGCAATAGCGTGGAAAAAAAAAAACTTCACAAGGATTTGATTTGCGCATATCTTGCATTTATTTCTGTCATATACATATAATATGACAAGCAAAACACACTTTTTATATACAATGCATTTATTTTGAACAAATCACGTGATCACAGCCAATTTTAAAATAAACTCAAGCTCTGTTAATAAAAGGGGGACTGTTAAAATAATTATAATATTAACAAATTGGTGCAATTTTTAAAGCCATATAAACAAACTAAACAATAAACAAACAACAGAACATGACATGGCTACAGACCACGACTGTGGCTTCCCCTTGGTGAACAAAATGACAAATTTCCCAGTATCGACCAGCTATGGATTTGCCAAAGTTGCCACTGTTATAATAAATTTAACGTGTATAATTCAAAATGCTTCTTAATTATAATAGTTAATACACGAAAAGTATAATAACACATACAAGGAATTAAGTTCAAACTTATTATACAACGTTTTACTCAGTACAGGTGAAACAATACTCAAATGTAAGTCTTGAATACAAATTTAGAGCAACTCTATATTCCCAATGTGGCAACTGATATCTGTATCCTATACAAGACTGGAGCTAACGAACTGAAACTTCAACAGATTCATGTGGAAAAAACTGTGTCCATATGTATGCCTCACATGTTAAGTGTTCATGTTATATCCCTACAGACACCACATATAACTGTCTTTTGACTAGACGCCAAAAACGTATATTTAATTATGCCAACATTGGTTGGTTTGTTTGTTTGTTTGGGGTTTAACGTCGTACTCAAGGGTATTTCACTTATTTTACGACGGATTGTCTACGTCACACTGCACCTAGCCATATTTCGTTGGAAAACCGGGAGACAACCCCGTAAAACTCACACCCGCGATTGCCGGAGCTACATTATGTGGCTCGCTCATATACCTGATGTATTGTCGAGGTACATCTAGCGAACATTGGCAGATAATTGGTATGCCAATTTTAAAATACAGTTAGCCTTAGTTCTTACAGAACTCAGTACATCCAAGATTCGTAGGTCACTTAATGTTCCATTTATTCGCCTTAACGCTTAGGGATAATGACAATAAATGATTGAATAAATTTGATGAATTTTAACAAATGAATCCCTTGTAATTTTTTAAACTTTTTAACTAAAAACTTTGAGAAGGCTGTAACCCGAAATCGCATATAAACTAAAAATTTCAAAAACATTATTCTTGTCCCGATACATCATTTTTTATCTTTCAGAAGACAACTGAAGACAGTTTACACATCAGCTGTGTCAAGAATGTATATAGTTATAGCTTAAAATCTATATTGACTAACAAAAATTGAGTGTAACAATACTCAAACCCTACGTGTTTTTGATTGACTGTGCTTTAATGTATTCAAAAAAGTATTTTACAAATTGGATGGTGTATCAATTCAATGGATGAAGAAATTGGTCGGAGGCTTATTGGCAACAGACACATTGCACAGGAGAAGACAAGTCGAAGACCAGGGCGTGATTTAACACATCTGCAATA
Source organism: Mopalia muscosa (assembly GCA_031763545.1). NCBI lineage: Eukaryota > Metazoa > Mollusca > Polyplacophora > Chitonida > Mopaliidae > Mopalia > Mopalia muscosa. The sequence goes on along the minus strand of JARFOD010088658.1, from coordinate 13,184 downwards.
AGACAGAGCATAAATATACACCACTAGATGTAACAACATATCGGTTTGTGTTGTCCAATTATCTTTACCAGAACCAGGGCAACATGAGGCTCCCTCCTTCTAACCTCATACACCACTCCTTCTAACAGCTAACCCACTATGAAAATAATTTTGCTTTATTTCGTTAGGATGAAATTTGTTTAAACAAAAGGTTTTAGTCTATAAATGATTATTACGATAATTTTGCATCCGTCAACATTCGTTTTATTATTTATCTTTGTATTATGGTAGGTTATAGACAAGACAAGCAAACATATTGATATTATCACAAAGTGCATGTGAAATTCATGTCATTAAAACAACCAGCATTAGCCATGTATTTAAGCACCAGATTGAATTAATTTACATGTACTTGTGTGTATATCTATTCGGAAACGTATATATCAAGCATGATCTTACAATTCAATACAATTTGGAAATGTTTGGTCAAAAACATACTTCTTTAGTTCATAACAAAGAAATAATCCAACACCCTGTATATAACTGGTGTATCTGTAAAGCACATGGCAATCGTCGTCACTTTGATAAGCGATCTATATGATAATAAAGGTTACATTGGATGGTGCATAATATTTGATCAATTTAGATCTATCCCTATTTCTAAATCAAGACAATTTGACTCACATGAAGTTGGCCCCAGTATCGGCCGCACAGGACATGCCCCATATGCTTACAACGTTGTGTTCTATCACAAAACAGAAAGTGGTTATCCAGAAATTGTATAATTATGTTACCACATTTTTAAATGTCGTTCAAAACTTATATTAATGGTGGATTAAAATGTTAACAGAACAAGAGAAGCCATTCTCAAACAATTCTGGACACGTTTCTTTATATTATATTCTTGGCGGAGAATGAAATTACAGCCAGAAACGCTAGGCTTTTCCACTAATATTGAATGTCTGCATACTGATCAGGCAAAATTTGTAGTGAATGACTGGGATATGTTAAGGACACTGTAACAAAATTATGTATGATAGCACTTTCTATGCCAAAGTAATAACTACACAAGAAACAGATGTAAAGCAGAACATTTCTATTAAACTGTGTTATCAAAACTTCCTAATATTTTAAACTATCATAAATTAACAAAAAAAAATTGCATGACTTAAAAATTATGCAAGAACAAGCAACCATATGACCCTTTTCTTCAATTTAAATGTATCTCTTGTCACTTCTATTATGCCAGAAGAAATACATATGAATACAATTAAAATCTACAAATTGGTTGCTACAGTAGAATTTAAGCTGAACAGAATCAACAAATATTTTTAAAAATACATAAAAAGTTTGAATAAAGAATTTTTCAAAAGAAATTAAAAAAACCAAATATTATTTATTGATGTGACATTGTTACAAATGGTCATCTTCTATCTGATCATCTTTGCCTTTTTTTGATCTGTTTCCCTCTTTACCAGTGTACAGTCATTGGGTCACAACCTTAGGTCGGGTCAGTTGTTTAATTTTTAAGTGTAATATCTGTTGTTTGATGGCTACACTTTGTTTCTTTCGAGAATGTGAAGTAGTCAATCCCCTGAGTTATTTTAATTTTAATCAGGCTGTATTATATTTCACATTTGCATGTTGTATATATATTATAACAAATATATAAGTAGAAAAAAACCTAAGCTGGTTATCTTTGGGCAATATTTCTTGTTCTATTTTACAACTTGCTTCACCAGTTAACATATGGTTAATTCCTTGAAGTAACCAAAATTGAATTGGACGGCCAGTTTAGAAACAGATTGCAATAATCTATTTGAGTATTATTGTAGTGGTTTAACGTACTGTTTGACAGTAAACATATTCAGTATAATATAATTAAATATTCAATATCTCAGTGTTAAATGTTTGATTGGGGATAAATCATACTTACCGTTATTAAATGTGTCACTGTGCCAGCCCAATGGATGCAGAAAGCCACCCTCTACACTACTTGAACTACTGTATTAGGAATAATTTCATAACTAAAACAAAAAAAAACAAGGCTATGCCGTTGAAAACAACAGGCTAAACTCCTTAGTTCCACAGTTAACCTAACTCATTTAACTAGGTTACCTAATTTGTTTTAAAGATATTGTCTTAAAAAACATTGCAGAACTGCTTATGCAAGTCTTTCAATCTAGACATTAGATAAAGTTGGTGGCGTAGTGTAATTTTGTGTTTTTATAACTCTTGTTATAAAAATCTCCAAAAGACTCTATTTTTTGAAGATTTTACAGGACTACTTTTTAGGCTTTGTCAGAAAATATTACAGCACCGACCTGAAATTGAACTCTAGAACACTGTTTAATAAATAAACTGCAGTACAAAATGAAAAAGAAATGAATAGACCCAACTGTAAGCTGTGGCTTTAAAACTCTTCTTTGACTTCAATCTTAGAGAACTCCTATTACCGTACAACATTCAACAGACTAAAAAACTCAATAGATAGACTATAATTTTACTAACAACAAATACTAATATTGTTTAAATTCTTCTATTATGCAGAATAATATTACATATTTGCATGTGATAAAATAGCTGAAAAAATTAATTATGAAAGACAACTCTAGTATGTCAACCAGTTGCCAACAGAGTTATTTCCCTTGTTTTTATCTGGCGACAAGCCAACACTATATAGATAGAGTTGGAGTGGTAAACTAAATGGATTGGAATATAAAATTCTGCCAATTAACCATGGTCACAAAGTATATTAATCAGCATGAGAGCCCGTTAATTAATTCCCACTAGTACAAAAAGCTGAGTTTCTGCCCCACGTATGTTTGGTTTTGATTATTTTATCCCAAAGGTTGATGTGGTGATGTGTGTAGAACTTGTAAATACTGTTGTGTTTATTATTAGTGCATATCATTGGTATTCAATGGTATCAATATAATATATATATATTTACAAATAATCTGTTAAGTTACATGTACATCATTTCCAACCATATACAGCAAATTTACAAACAATATATACATATTATTCAATTTCAAGTACAAAGTTACAATACATCATACTTTTCAATTTGTATTAACCTCACTAATTTATACAATATTTAACGTGCTTAACAACTGACACACTCAAAGCACAGCCCCTACACCAGCTTGCTTTTTAATAATAAAGTGGCTATGTAACAGGGGAAAATATATTAAAAGGTGCTTTTTCTTAAGAAAAAAAAACAATAATCATGTATGTGTAAGCTTTTAAAATTTAACCATGTCATTAATTGCCCAAAAGGATGTAAGTTACAGGAATTAAGTTTATTGATGTACCAAAGTAGAAAATTCTTTATCGTTTTTCACAAATCTGGAAATGTAAAATTTGAAATAGATGGATTTTAGTGGAACAACTTAAACATAAATTTTATGTGTACATATTTGTATAATGCCTGTTATATCCAATATAGTCTACTCTGTAATTACTAGCAATACAATTACATGGTTTAATAGACTGATAAAGGGAAATTTAAAGTTAGAACAGGGTTGAGCATCACTTGGAATTCAGATAGTCTTAATTAACATAAAATAAAAATTAAAACATGAAGATACCCAAAATACAATTAAGAATGCTTGCTTCAAAGTAAATCTCAGCAATAAATCACTTTAATCCATTTCAAGGAAAATTAGAAATTTTACATTTAAATGTTTATAACTGTGAAATCTTCTATCTGTCAAGAATGGGTCAAACTTTTAGCTTTGTGTCCGGTACAATATTTCATAATTTTTAAATCTGTTTAAACTCAACAAAAAAAGTTGTTTTTGGTTAATATTGATTGAGTATCATTCATGATTGCAATAAATGGAGTGGTTCTACAGGAGAATTCTCTTTTCAAACAGACATGGCAAAACATCACATCCAGGTTATATACATGTAAATGACGATCACATGTCTAGCATCTCCTCCACTATTCTCTTAATTTAGTAGAATCCCAGGCCAGAGAAAAGTGACTTTTTGTATTTTTTAATTCTAAAAAATGGCGTTTGTTTTACAACACCGGCTCACGTTGGAAAATCTTTTACTAACCATATGCATTTTGTTTACTTTGGTATTATTGTTGAGTGATACACATGGATGCATAGCAGCATATATAAACTAGTTTATGATTTGGCTGGTTGTTTGATGGTGGTGGGTTTTACATTGTACTCGATTATACTTAAAATAATCTTAAATCTTGAGACCCTGTAAATAGAAGTTTATCAACAAGAGCTTATGTATAACGACAAATGTCACTCTAGTATATTAATTTAGTAAAATCATTCTTTATTAATAGACATGAGTGATATTAGTTTTAATACACAGGCTCAAGTTGATCAGATAATCTATTTTCTCACACTACACAATTTATCCCTTTGAGTCTCATTTTTGTGCCAAAAATCTGAACATTATTCAATGGCTTGCAAGAATATAATTTGTTGAGCCTCTGCACCAGAGGGGATGTCCGAATCATGTAGCTGTACAAAAGTCACAGCATTGGTGCATGCTCTTGAAACAAAGTACATGATGTTGTTACTCGTCACATCACAATTAAGTCAAGGATGTCAAAAACGTGAAGTCATCTCCATATTAAATACTGTGATAATACCACTAGTGTGTTATGACACTATGAACCGATGCATCTAGAGAGAGATTATCAGGGGTGAAGTGTGAGATGTAGGATTATCCGATAAAATGCTACCAAGACCATTAAAGGTGTGAAGCTCTGCTAAACATGTTACATGGCAAACACATATTGATGTTAGCACTTTTTGCTATTACAGTTATATCACTCATCAGATGTTACACAGGTTATTACATGTTACTTGTAGTACATGTATATAACTCTGTAGCCTACTGCTTTCACAAGCATTATCATGAGTTTCCAACAAAACTGCACCTTGTTTTTTAAAGCATCCATGAACTTCTCTGAAATGTCACACAACACAACCCTTGACAAATGTGAATGTTACGTTTAACCTACATGTAGAGAGTACAGTATGTTTTTCTTGGTCAAAAGAGGATGGCACAGACACTAGTTCATATCCACAACATGTGTTCAACATTTGGTTAAGATTAACAACTGAAATTCAGGGGTTTATAGTTTTTACACAGTTAGGTACTTGGGACACTTCTTGGAAGAAAATGCAAATCAGCTACTGTCATGGTTGTCACTGACTATAAACTATGGAATTCAATTTCTCAATAAGAAAACAATCTTAGGATCATATGGGATATGGAATTCAAACTTTAATCCTGTGTCCTGCATGGACACAAATATGCCTGGTAAATTCTTCAACAGAACACATGTTCAACATGTAGAGGAATCATGATCTCAAAGTAGTCTGGTTATAACACTAACAGAACAACAATAAAATGGTTAATACCTATAAACAGAACCCAAGATTTTATTGATGAGTTTCAGCTCCTTTGAAATACTATCTGTAATATGGCTACATGTATCTTTCAATCCAAGAATCCAACTTACTCACAAAACTTCTTTGCATTCATAGCTTAGAACTAATCATGCATCAATAGCGATTAGCTCATTTCCCAATTCTATTAGTCTGATACAAAAATCTTGGTAAGCAGTCACATAAGAAAAGAAATAAATTACCTTCCTTGTTGGGTAAACACATGCACATTCAATGCAGTGATTGGACTCGAGAGATGCATTATGATTACATCTTAATGTAAAAGGAGCATTTTTTCCAAGCTAAAATAGCATATATAAATAAATGAAGTTTCACCTCTTCTGCCTTCCCTTACATAAGTTCAGTATTATTTTCGATCTTTGCCCTGACTGGTGTCATGATCACATGGACAATTTGTATAAGGTTCAAATTTAGATTTATCTTTATACATGTAGCATACATGTTCATGTATACAAGGGCATAGGGGTGTATAATTTGTTTGATACCTAAAACCCTTATATGAAAAGGCAACAAAGCTCTTAACTTTCTTGCATCATTCAACAGTAATTTTGATATTTAAATCTGCACACCGACAAGGGAGGCTAATCACATATATATTTCTGACTTATTCCAGACAGTAAGCAGACACTTTGTGTTCATGGTTTTCAAATAACTGGTTTGATATGCTTTGTCAGTTAATATTTTTAACAGCAAACCAGATACTCGCCTTGTTAGTGATCCATCTGTTTTTTATGTATCCAAAGTTCGTGCTTTGATTGAAAATATTTCCGACATTTCCAACAACGGTGATTTAAAGTTCTTATATGTCGGTCTGTTTCTGCTAACATGTCAATGGGCAAGCGCTGGTTGTTTCCGTGACCATCAAACACAAACAACAACTCATCATCTGACTCGGAACCTTGCATCTCGTGTTCACTCAGAGTCCGGGGTTCATCAGGACCATTACTGCTACTCGTGCTTGTACTGCTGTGACTTGCAGATATTGTCTTACTTGCCGGCACATTTTTGGGGGTCTGCGGTCTTTTTTCACCATTAGTAAAGCTTGATGAACTTAACCGACTTGATGTGCCATTGGTACGACTGCTTGATGATTTTGTCGGCCTGTTAATATTGTTTGTTGTAGAAACTGATGATGTGCCTCTTGATGGGCCAGACTCTGAGGAGTTTGTGCCAAGGCCTGTTCCACGACCAGACCCTGAGCGAACAAAACTTGAAATCACACCTGTGCCACCTCTACCTGAGCCTGAGCGAACAAAGTTTGAGTTCACTGAAGAACCACGCCCTGACCCGGATCTCACAAAGTTTGGAACTTTACTTTCATGTTTAACACTTGACCTTGAAACTGGCGTCCCTGTTCGTTGAGAGCTTCGGCCAGTTTGATTCTCTGAAGATGAATTTTTGCTGGAGGAGCGTCCATTCTGAGAGGAGGATTCAACAGAAGGTGCTCGACGAGCTGAACGAGCCAAAGCTGATTCTGTAGGTTTCGTGGGATTCACTGAGCGTCTTGTAACAGGTGAAGCCTTTGCTGAGCCAGACTGTGCTACGGTGGACAAAGCTGAGCGTCTGGATGGTAAACTCTTGCTCATGGCTGAACGACTCAATGAACTGCTGGATCTATTTGACTTAGAAACTCCTGGACTAACACCCGTATCATCCTGAGTTTTTCCACCTCGGAGACAAACAGGTTCCTCTTCTATAACACCATTTACAACAAGCTCTGTAAACAACAACATTAAAGAAAACTGTTAAAAAATAATAATGTAGTACAATAACAATTTCTACAACAATGGCTTAAGTCGGCCTTTCCAAAGAATATGGGGAACGCTTGAACGGCATCATGGCTGATAATCAAATGCCAATCTTAAACATTTAGGTTAAGCATTATTTGTAACTTAAGATTTGTTTATGTGTTTCATCGAAGTTTGACTAAAAGCCAGTTAAGGTTATTTGATCCTGTCATGGCTTGCCAGTACAATGGGTAGAGCAACTCCCCCTATACACCACTTGCAACAAACATAGACAAGATAGCACAATATCCATTCAATACATAAACTGTTACCGCCCCTAACAGATTAGCTTCATGTTGCCCCATGGCTTCCGGATCACCAGTGCGACAGGAAGCTCCCTTTCAACCCCATGCCTTAGGTTAAGCAGTAATCACTTTCTTAAATCAGTGTTACGCACACTGGATTAAGTCTTATAAGCTTATACAAGTTACATGTCGTACATGTTTAATACAGTAAATTATCATATTATCAACAGATTAAATTCAAGAGCCTGAGGACATATTTTCCCGACTTGGTCACTGTTGTGCAAGTCATACTTACTGATTGCTGGACCAGTCTGATATTGGATACAACAATAAGATGAGATTACAGAGAACCCCAGTAAGATTATTCCTTTTATCACTGGAGAAAATTAGTAATGTACTAACCGTCTAGCATGCCATAATTAAGTTAACATCATTATTAAATACCTGGTGTAGTACTTACAAGGCCTGTTTTTTTATCTTAACACTGAAGAAACTTCTCAATAACACATTTAAATCTATACATCAATACAGTGTACCTTGACTTCAGTTTGCTGTGAAATGATATGTACATAACAGGTACGTGAATGAGAGCCAAATACCAGAGGCTTATAATAACAGTGTTAACCTGTGTTTGTTTGTGTGGAAGTTAACAAACAGGCTTGGAACTACACAGTATGCTTGAAGAGGTTAACTATAAATAATAACCCATACAGAGAGTAAGCAGCCAGAATGAAGATTTACATGTGTATTCAAAACAAGTGGCAGTGAGTGAAAGGTCAAAGGTGTGGACGTTTCCAAACTGCTCACAGTGCCTGAATTATTTTTTGAAAAAACCTGACAATGTTGTATCTGCCTCTATAGAAGGCACTGAATAACATTGCAAAATCAGTAAAAACGCATGTAAAATTACAATATTATCAATTATTGAAAATTAAGTCAATTATACGGTACTTAAAATTACCTGAATACTTCAAATCAGATCAAATTTATTATTGTTACATCATGTAGCTCACTAATGAAATGAAAATATGCTGTTTTATTCAAATGTGTTTATATACATGTAGATTCTAGCTATATTGGTTTCTCTTCCCCTAGTTTTTGGGGTTTTTTTTTGCTGTTTTTAACTTCCAATGTGTACAATGTACACAGTCCCAGTTTACACTCTCTTCCTGTTATACAAATCAGTGGCTTGGTACTTAATGTAGGTTACCTAAAACACACAGCTTGTCTGATCATCTTAAAATGACACAAGAAAGATTGAAAAAATGCCAGCCATATAGTGAAGACGTTTGTTCGGTAATATTGCTAATCAAAAGTCTGGCTGGAGGCACGGTACATATCAATTGCTAAAACTAAAAAGGTACTCACACTGGATCATCAGATGATAACTAATTAAAACCAAAGAATCCTCTTGGTGACTTTACACAGATCTTATTTACCCATAGCAGCTTGAGATTATCATGCAATACATGTACCTCTTTAACCATATAAGGATTGATTGATTGATTGATTGATCGATTGATAGATTGGTGTTTTACTATATATATGTGCTTAAGGGTATTTCCCTCATAAGAGCGGTATATACCAACAATAATTGACAATAACGCAACGATGTTTGTTTTTTTGTTTGACCAGGGTTTAACATCGTACTCAAGGGTATTTCACCTAAATGAAAACGGATTGTCCACTTTACACTGTTCCTTGCCCAATTCTGGTGGAAAACCAAGAGAAAAACCTCGTAAAATACCACCCCATGATTGCCGGAGCCACATCTTGTGACTCACTCATATACCCGAGGGTGGACAGACTTGATCCTGTGAACGGTACATCAAAGTAGGCTTCAGAAAGTGCACTCGCTAACCACTAAGCCACAGCTTAGGGCCACTAGCACAACAAAGATGTGGAGCATTTCCATAATACTGGAAAGTTAATTTTCCTCCAGTGCTAAGTAAAGACCGCAATTCTATTCTTCAAACAAACTGCCCTTAGCCAGAGGGCCCAACCAGAGGAAATAACAACTTCCATGGTACAGTAAACAGGAGACATAGGTGATACTCCGGTTATGAGGTATAGCAATTTTAGTAATTTTAAAGGGCTGATAATTGGCCCTTCAAATTTAATATAAACTTCAATGTTAGGTGAAAAATAATTTCAGTTCCAGTAATTCTATGTTGTTCAGTAATTAATTTTAAAATTCTATTTCAATCACTCTATATTGCATGAAGTTTTCATAACTTTAAAGGGCTGTGACAGTTTCAAATGACTCATAGTTAATTCATTTTTGGAAACACAACAAAATTAAATTTTTCAAGAAAGGTAGTACTGAAGAAAATGACTTCTGTTATTCCCAATATCGTTTTTAAAAAACTGAATTTCACAATTCATTGTATTTTGTACTTTGTATTTGTACTATTATTAAAGAGTGTTTGATAGGGGTTTAACACTGTTTTTAAGATTATTTCATTGGCATGAGGGTATACTTGTACAATGGGAGTCTCGGAAAGTTGGCAAGGGAGGTAATTTTAGCCTTGCAAAGCGGTCTTCTACTTAAAAGTCCATGTATCTCGACCGTTTTGACATCAGAGGACTGTTTGCATTACTTTGCAACACCCCTTTTTGATATTACGAGACTCCCATTGCTGAAAAGACCACTCTTCCAGGCCACTGACAACAAACACAAGGCAACAACAACTGTACCATTATATTGTAGGCAACTTCTTGTACACTATTGTACATGTAAGATAGGTTTAGGAATATCAAATGTTAGGCAAAAAAAATTGATATTCCTGTATGACAGGATAAGAAAGTGCTAGCCCTAGATCAGACAGTTCTTACTTCTAAGTGATTTCTTACTGAGTCACAGTTCAAATCGTCTGTATGCCAAAATGTAGTGCATGAGTGCATGCTATCATCTAGTCTTCATTATACATTTTGACAACTAAACTTGCCTGACAATATTATAACTCTAGGTTGTAATTCAGTTTCATGTGTTTTTGTACAGGTATGAACATGTAGGCCAATAAATACACCATCCACTTTTTTTTTAAAGAATTTATACACCATCACGTAGGCCTGTGCACATGTATGTACATCTGACACACACTGAATTTGCTGGAAACTCTATTATAATATAATAGGCTTGCTATAATCATATTATTGATTTTCTATATGCGTCACAGTGTAATTCTCAGGTTGGTTGGAATAACAACCCCATTTCTGTCATATGATCCTACATTGCGGTTCACTCAACTACATGTAAAGGTGGTCAACAATCAAGAACATTTAATAGCCACTGTCAGACTTTCATAACCATTACAACAACAAAATCAAACAAACTGGGAAATCATAATTTACTTCCTAGAAATGTGTGTTTCTAGCCTCATTAGCCTCATAGGATCACATTTTAAGCATAAAGTATGATATATAATGCTTTGCAATGTAGAGACAAACAATTCTTCATACTAGTACATGTAGCCTAACTATGTCTACCGGTATATTGAGTATGGATATGTAACCCCAGGGATAGATAGAAGTCAAAGTCATGACAACCGAAAACTCAATATTTTTTCTGAGTTGATTTTTTTTATGGGGGGTCAGATTGAGTTTTTGAATAATTTGACACCCCGTGGCTAGCAGGCTGATTGAGTATTTGTATGTTTGGAGAACCACGACAGTTTAAGGTTAGAAAAAAACTCAAAAAACACAGATCTAACCAGTAAGATTATGTTACTGACTTTACAGTTGTGGAGATTTGTCTTTTTTTCCCCCTTCTAATTAATCATTTATATTCATTTGAATCATTATTTAAAAAAATGTAGTTTTCATCTTTTATTCTTTCAAGCATTGTGATTAATTATTCTGACACATTATTTAAAAAAAAGAACTAATTTTTTAAAAAAAACTTGTAAATGCTGGTCATCTGAAATCATTTTTACTCAGATATATGTAATTTGTTACTGCAACAACAATGACACATTTAATATATCGTTTGCTAAAGTACATCAAGATTCAAATGCAACAATTAGCCACATGAATTGCTGTAAAAGTTACTCTCACTGACAATGTTTTCACAGAACAATGAAAACTTTTAACTTTGAGCCTTGCAAGAGTATCAGACTATGAAATCTGCATCATTTCTATTTTTTGTGAGAGTTTGCCTGCAGACCAACAACCTCAGAAATGCCTGAAGCTTCCTATTACTTCAAAACGGAACCACGCGAAGGGATTTTACCATTCTAAACTTTATTCGCGGCCCTACCTCAATCCGCGATTGCAAGAGGAGATTCTAGCTTTAAGGTATCACCGAGCCATCTTTTTCACTGATTATCCCCTGGTTTTATTCTCAGGTGATCGATTTGGAGAATGCTTACAAAATCCATACAACAACAACAATGAAGCACCTTGCCATGAAACAACTGGGTGTAATCTATGGAAGAATTAGATGAAAATAAATTCAATATGCACTTGATTTTATTGTTTGCGAAAGAGTGTAGCCAATGAGTGGGGAGGTTAGGCGATTTTTTCAAATTTACGTATTAAATGGGGAGCAGACAAACCATCTGACAGATAAATATTACTGAAAAAGACATCCAGAAACAGACATGTACGATATTGTCTGTACTCTTCACTTACTGTCAATTTGAATGGAGTTTGCATCAATACTTAACACACACATCATAGCATCAAGAAGACGAACCATCTTCATGATGATATATTTAGATTAAAAATTTTAATACCAGGGGAAAAAAATAAATGCAATAAACTTAAAAATTAAACTTCAAATGTGCATTACTCGACTGAATATTTCGATTTGAAAACAATATTTTGCTCTAGATGCACATTATATTTCCACTGTAACAATTAACGTCTTTTCAATGCTTTTAATAAAAGAAAATTACTATGTCAAAGTGCTTCTCATTCGAGTCACATGGTAATAAACCTGAATTAGGATAAGTATGAATAGGACCTTCATTAGTTGGTGGGAAAGAGATCTGGGGTCTAACTCTGTTGATAAACAAATAGTAAAATAGTGAACATAAAAAAACTATTAAAAAAATTTCGATCAGCTGAAAAGCACAAGGTGATCGAAAAATCGTTCTCCTGAAATTCAATTTTGATGATTGACAGGTGATCGGCCTATTTCGAGGCCTGCATAGCGCGCTGAAAGCTGGTTTCCGAAATATAGTCAACCAGACAAGATGTCTAGGTGATCCCTTAGAGATCGAATCTCCGCAGGTAGGTCGGCGAATAATGTTTAGTATGGGGATTTTACTGACAAACTGCATGCAGGGCTCTTTTAAATAATATTTTCTGACAACGCAAAATTAATTGTACAACAACGGCTTTTTTAACACGTTTTTTTTTTTGTTTCATTGATTTAAATTTAATTTCAGCATTTCAGACTGTTCCTGGCAGAAAACTCGTAAAAACCACCCACACATTTGCCAGAGCCACATCATGTGACTCACTCAATACCTGAGGGTTGACAGATGGACACGATCCTGCTAACGGTAAATCGAAGTAGGATTTAGAAAGCGCACTCGCTGACCACTAAGCCACAGCTGCGGGCCGGGGCAACAGGAAGCCTACAGGTGGCATACAATAATTTTACTGTTTCTGTGCACTGTGGTACAACCTATTTACAAGACATGACGACTGTTATGGATGTACAACTTCTGAATATAATTGGGTAGCGACGTTTCGATCTCGATGCTAAGACC